>CAJUXJ010000984.1:0-60701 GCA_910589775.1 Avena eriantha
TTTCCTCCCCTCCGCGTGGCCACGCCGCCCGAATTTGACCCCCGCTGGTGAGGTGCCCCACCGTCGAGCAGACCTAGGCCGGCGCTTTCCCCCTCTGTTCCTCGAGGCGCTCCGTCCGGTACAACCCACCTTCGATGCTTCACCCTGAACAAGATCCGTAGCCAGTGATCCCCTCTCCCCTTTTTGTTTTGGAAGCCACGCGAGATACACCCCCGTTCCATCGCCATCCTCGCCGGAAAACCTCGCGGTCGTCAGGTCGTCATCGCGATTCAGAAGAAGTCGCCAGATTCAGCCAGGGCTCGGGCGCCGTTTCGCGAAAAGGCCCCCCCTCACCTTTTGTCGACCATGCCTAGGTCCTTCGCAGCCCCAGCGACCCCATTAGCCAGCCCCGGTGCAATCTTGCAAGCAAGCCCCCGTGCTTTGTAGTTTCCCAACCCGCGCTCCCTGGATCGCCCACGTGTCAGTCGCCCGCTGGCCGCGCACGCGTGTGGCCCCATCATCACCCAGCCCCACCAGTCAGCCTCAGAGGCTAGCAAGCCTCGCGTACGAAAAGGACCGCAGTGCTATTTTGCCAGCTCAGCGCCGCGCCGGTTGAGGGCCCGCGCGTCAGTGACTGCGGCTAAGTCCGGCTGACTATTAAAAGTCGGCATGTTTATCTGTTTAAATAAAACAAACCCTATAAATGTTTAATTCAAATTCAAATCAGGTTTTAAATAACTTTTAAATTATAAATCCAAACAATACATATAATATATGTTTTTGAATCAGAAAAATGTGAGGAATTCAAATATGCATTTCAAATTAATGTTTGACCACTTTAAATTTTCGAGATGATTAAAATTACAAATAAATGCCCTTTTTCTTAATAAATTAATAACTTTAATTCTACAACTCCAAATTTGACAAATAATATGTCTAAATCGATCAGCGCGACGAGCCCGTTCTATCTATGCAGTCCTTGTTCTGAATTGAAGCATGCATCATGTCATTATTAAAAATCTGAACTGTTTATGGCAATAAAATTTGACTAAATAAATAATAAAATGCTTTATTCTTGTACCTCACACCTCACCATGCCATGCTACTTTAATGCCATATAAATTGTGCATCATTCATCATGGCATGCTTGTTTGCTTGTCGCATTTTAATTCATATGCTTGTGCACTTTATTTATGTTGGCCATTGTTTGTTTGGTTCTTCTTAGAATAGACGCCCAGCAGGAGAATTACCAGGAATAACAGGAGTACCACCCGATCCATCTCTCGCTTCAACTGAGCTGCCAGGCAAGCACTACCACATGCTTGCATACATATAGTACCTATTGCCTCTATCTTATTCTTGCATCATTGAGTCGCGATTGCATTAAATTGAATCCCAAGTACTGCATAGCCTTTACTTTTAAACCCCACCGAAGCTTGTTCCTCCATCCCATGAGCCATTACTACAGGAGTTGTTTGAGCCATGCGAGTCGTAGAAAAGCATGTGTAGGGTATGTGAGTGTCTGATGAATAATGAGGTACCTAAACAAGACAACCTAAGTAGTAATGGGATAACTAATGAAAGAGGCACCGGTGAGCAATATCTGCTATTTGGTTTTTCATGCTCACTTGTGTCCCGTAGGACCCCGAGTACTTGATTCCTGTTCCTTGGCTATTCGCACTATCTACATCCGGGAGGCCTTATGGACCCCCCTGAGCCAGAGCTTGATTCATTCTTATTTCTTGGGGCCACAAAGTAGTTTGGGGCTTTATTACTATCATGTGCTTATGCCATGTTACTGTTTTATTTAAGATTGTGCGAGGAGCACCTGTACTGTTTAAGAATTGCCGAGTGTTTTCGCGGTATCGACAAGCCCAGTCACATTTCAGGTTCCCAGTCGTTTACAGCCATAGGCGCAAACCTTGGGTCTGTCTCGGAGCCGGCCAACTTCATTGCGGGTAGCTTAATGGGGTGGCCCCCTGAAATATTTCTGAATCCTGTGATTGCTTTGTCGTGAATGCCTCATTGGGTTTTGAGTTGGTTTTTCCGAGGTTGATCGAGTGTGCGTTGCTATTCGTGCACCCCTGCGGGGTAAATCTTTCTGAAAGCCGTGTCCGCGGTTATGGACGACTTGGAGCACAGTTTCTCGATCATAGACAAGTATAACTAAAGTACCGCTTTTAATTTGACAAAGTACTTGACTAGTCAATTGTGAAATACTCATGGAATGGTTAATAAAACTGCCAACGGATGGGGGGTTGTTCGTCCGCTTCCTCGTTGGTAAGCGAGGAGGAGGATGGATCTGTTAATTATACTATTATAACTGTTGTTCTTAATTCCCGGGCATCCGTCTATCATTGGTTAGGTGGATGGTTAGCGAGTATCTATAGAATTGTTAGATATTATCTTTTGCTGCAATTGCGTCACCCCCAGGTTGTGTCCCCTTTAGTGGCATAAAGACTTGCTGAGTACCCCTAGGGTCTCACATGATAAATTGTTTGATTCAGATGAACAGGTGTACTCGCAAGATGGATACTGGGTGGAGGAGACAAATGATGTGTGCAACGATCACTCGGTGTAGAGATTCCGGGAATGGGGATCCGTGAGATCTGTGGGCGGGATGTGCTTATTTATATGGCATCTTATGCACATTTGCTTCTTATCCGTACTCGGATCTTGTTTTCCGCTTCCGCTTGATACTCTGATGTTTATTGTATGAGGAGCTATCCTAAAATATTATCTCTATCTAGGATATTTGAATCTTGCCGTATGGCGTTCCAATATTTCTACTTCTTTTAGATGGAGTGGCTCTGAGGACTGTTGTATGTGGCTTGCATACATACTCATTTGTGTATGTAGTTGATCCCTTCGCCTGCCGATTACGCCGCTCGTTCTTGTCCCGATGTTCTGAAAGTGGTTAGGACGGCCGAAAGGTCTACCGTGAGTGGCCGTGGGCCCCACCGTACTATTTTAACCACTTTCGCTCATCCAGGCAGGTAACTAAGAGCGTAATTCACCGAGGTAGTTACAAATTTCAATGAAACTAGTGGATCCATATGTGGTTTGCGAAAACAACACACATGCAATGACTCTAATTGTGGTTAATGGAAAGACCACACATGCAATGATACTAGGGGATCCATATGTAGTTAATGAAAAGAACACACATGCAATTACACTGGTGGGTCCATATGTGGTTTGTGAAAAGAACACACATGCAATGACACTAGTGGATCCATATTTGGTTTGTGAAAAGAACACACATGAAATGACACTGGTGGATCATTATATGGTCTATGAAAAGAACACACATGCAATGATGCTGGTGGATCCTTATGTGGTGTGTGAAAAGAACAGACATGCAATGAATCTAGCTGTCGTTAATGAAAAGAACACACATGCAACGAACTTGTGTGGATGCATATGTTGTTTGTGAAAAGACCACACACGCAATAACACTGGTGGATCCATATGAGGTTTGTGAAAAGAACACACATGAAATGACTCTAGTTGTGGTTAATGAAAAGAACACACATGCAATGACTCTAGCTATGGTTTATGAAAAGAACACAATGCAATGACACTGGTGGATCCATATGTGGTTAATTTAAAGAAGACACATGCAATGACACTAGTGGAACCATATGTGGTTTGTGAAAAGAACAAACATGCAATGACTCTGGTGGATCCATGCGTGGTTTGTGAAAAGAACAGACATGCAATGAAATATGGTGGACCCATATGTGGTCTATGAAAAGAACATACTCGCAATGACACTAGTTGTGGTTAATGAAAAGAACACACATGCAATGACACTGGTGGATCCATCTGTGGTTAATGAAACGAACACACATGCAATGACACTGGTGGATCCATATGTTGTTTGTGAAAAGAACACACATGCAATGACTCTAGTTGTGGTTTATTAAGAGAACACACAGGCAATGACACTAGTGGATCCTTATGTTGTTTGTGAAAAGAACAGACATGCAATGGCTCTAGTTGTTGTTAATGAAAAGAACACACATGCAATAACAGTGGTGGATGCATATGTGGATTGTGAAAAGAACACACATGCAATGACTCAAGTTGTGGTTTCTGAAAACACCACACATCCAGTGACTCAAGCTGTGGTTTCTTAAAAATACACATGCAATGACACTGGTGGATCCATATGTGGTTTGTGAAAAGAACACACATGCATGGACACTGGTGGATCCATATGTGTTTTGTGAAAAGAACACACATGAAATGAATCTAGATGTGGTTAATGAAAAGAACACACATGCAATGACACTAGTGGATCCATATGTGGTTTGTGAAAAGAACACACATGCAATGACTCTAGTTGAGGTTTATTAAAAGAACACACATGCAATGATACTAGTGGATCCATGTGGTTTGTGAAAAGAACAGACATGCTATGACTCTAGCTGTGGTTTATGAAAAGAACACACATGCAATGACATTGGTGGATCCATATGTTGTTTGTGAAAAGAACACACATGCAATGACACTGGTGGATCCATATGTGGTTTGTGAAAAGAAAACACATGCAATGCCTCTAGTTGTGGTTTATGAAAAGAACACACATCTAGTGACTCTAGCTATGGTATATTAAAAGAACAAACATGTAATGACACTGGTGGATCCATGTGGTTTTTGAAAAGAACACACATTTCAATGACACTGGTGGATCCATATGTGGTTTATGAAAAGAACACACATGCAATGACACCGGTGGATCCATATGTGGTTTGTGAAAAGAACACACATGCAATGACTCTAGTTGTGGTTAATGAAAAGAACACAGATGCAATGGCACTAGGGGATCCATATGTGGTGAATGAAAAGAACACACATACAATGACACTACTGGATCCATATGTGGTTTGTGAAAAGAACACACATGGAGTGACACTGGTGGCTCCATATGTGGTTTGTGAAAAGAACACATAGGAAATGACACTGGTGGATCCGTATGTGGTCTATGAAAAGAACACACATGCAATGACTCTGGTGGATCCTTATGTGGTTTGTGAAAGGAATAGACATGCAATGACTCTAGCTATGGTTAATGAAAAGAACACACATGCAATGAACTCTAGTGGATTCGTATGTGGTTTATGAAAAGAACACACATGCAATTACACTGGTGCATCCATATGTGGTTTGTGAAAAGAACACACATTAAATGACTCTAGCTGTAATTAATGAAAAGAACACAAATTGAATGACTCTAGCTATGGTTTATGAAAAGAACACACATGCAATGACACTGGTGGATCCATATGTGGTTTGAACACACATGCAATGACCCTGGTGGATCCATATGTGGTTTGTGAAAATAAAACACATGCAATGACTCTGGTGGATCCATATGTGGTCTATGAAAAGAACATACTTGCAATGACACTAGTTGTGGTTAACGAAAAGAACACACATGCAATGACACTAGGGGATCCACATGTGGTTAATGAAAAGAACACACATGCAATGACACTGGTGGATCCATATGTGGTTTATCAAAAGAACACACATGCAATGACACTGGTGGATCCATATGTGGTTTGTGAAAAGAGCACACATGCAATGACTCTAGTTATGGTTAATGAAAAGAACACACATGCAATGACACTGGTGGATCCATATGTGGTTTGTGAAAAGAACACACATGCAATGACTCTAGTTGTGGTTAATGAAAAGAACACACATGCAACAACACTGGTGGATCCATATGTGGTTTGTGAAAAGAACACACATGCAATGACACTGCTGGATCCATATGTGGTTTGTGAAAAGAACACACATGCAATGACACTGGTGGATCCATATGTGGTTTGTGAAAAGAATAAACATGAAATGACAGTGGTGGATCGATATGTGGTCTATGAAAAGAACACACATGCAATGACTCTGGTGGATCCTTATGTGGTTTGTGAAAGGAACATACATGCAATGGCTCTAGCTATGGTTAATGAAAAGAACACACATGCAATGAACTCTAGTGTATCCGTATGTGGTTTATGAAAAGAACACACATGCAATGACACTGGTGGATCCATATGTGGTTTGTGAAAAGAACACACATTAAATGACTCTAGCTGTAATTAATGAAAAGAACACACATGCAATGACTCTAGTTATGGTTTATGAAAAGAACACATATGCAATGACACTGGTGGATCCATATGTGGTTTGAACACACATGCAATGACACTGGTGGATCCATATGTGGTTTGTGAAAATAAGACACATGCAATGACTCTGGTGGATCCATATGTGGTTTGTGAAAAGAATAGACATGCAATCAACTGTGGTGGATCCATTTGTGGTTTATGAAAAGAATAGACATGCAATGACTCTAGTTGTGGTTAATGAAAAGAACACGCATACAATGACACTAGGGGATCCATATGTGCTTAATGTAAAGAACACACATGCAATGACACTGGTGGATCCATATGCGATTTGTGAAAAGAACACACATGCAATGACACTGGTGGATCCATATGTGGTTTGTGAAAAGAACACTGATACGTCCATTTTGCATCACTATTCTATATCATAATTTAATGTTATTCATTGATATATTTCATATTAAGAGATAATACTTATGTTATTTCATCTGTTTTTGCATGGTTGATGACCTTTGGAGGATGGACTGCTGAAGTCAGGATTTTGATGGAAAATGCACTGTTTGGAGGCAAAATTCGTGAAGATCATAAAATCCGAGAAAATATATGGTAAATCCTATTTTTTTAGAAGACGAAGGAAGCCAGAAGGGGGAGCGGAGATGGGCCATAGGGGGCCCACACCACCCCCTGGCACGGGCCACCCTAGGCCGCGCCACCAGGTGGTGTGGCCAGCCTTGCCCACCTCTGGCTCTACTCTTTGGCATATATAATCCTCCCTAAACACTAAGACTCAGGGGCAACCACAGAAAGATTCCGCCGCCTCTACGATGCGGAAAACTTCAGAGAGAGAAAGAGCTCTCCGACAGGTAGAAATCTGCCAGGGAAATTCCTTCCCGGAGAGGGGAGATCGTCGCCATCAACACCGTCATCAAGTTGGACTTCATCGGGATCATCATCATCATCATCTCCACCGTCATCTCCACTAGCACCATCATCACCACTCCATACCACTGTAACAATTGGGTCGAATCTTGCATAGTTCTTAGGGGAAGCTTTCCCGGTATTGATTACTTGTTGTAGTTGATGCTATTGAGTGGAACCATTGAATTATTGTTATGTTCAGATTGTTACTTATCATTATTTCATCTATGATCTTGATCCATATGATGTCTCGTGAGTAGTTCGTTTAGTTCTTGAGGAAATGGGAGAAGTCATGTTGTTAGTAGTGGAATTGTGTTGAGAAAGAATCATGGTTTGAAAATTAAGTTGTGGTGTTATTCTTCTAGTGGTGTCATGTGAATGTCGACTATATGATACTTCACCTTTATGGGCCTAGGGGTATGCATTGTGTATTTGGCTACTAATCGTAGGGGTTGCCAGAGTGACAGAAACGTGAACCCCCGTTAGGAAACCTTTGCACAAGGGAGTGTAGGACCTCAAAGTTTAAGGTTGTGGTTAGATTTTTATCTTAATTAATTTCTTGTAGTTGTGGATGCTTGCAAGGGGTATAATCACAAGTATGTATTAGTCCTAGGAAGGTCAGTACATTAGCACAGGTTCACCCACACAACACTTATCAAACTAAAGAAGATTAATCAACTATATGAAGCGAAAGCACTTGACAGTATTCCCATGTGTCCTCGAGAACGTTTGGTCATCTTAAGTAATACAACTGGCTTGTCCTTTGCTATAGAAATGATTGGGACACTTGTTGCATCTATTATTATTGTATTTTATTTACTCGTACTTTATTTATCTGCATTATCAAAAACCCCTAAAATTTCATTTTCTAAGTATTTACAGAGAATTCTTGCTCCAAGCCACTCGTCAACACCTTCTACTCCTCGTTGGGTTCGACACTCGTACTTATCGAAAATACTGTGATATACCCCCTATACTTGTGGGTCATCAAGACTATTTTCTTGCTCCGTTGCTGGAGAGTGAAGCGCTATTGGAGAGTGGAACTGGTAAAGGAAACTTCTACTGTGAGTATTATTTATTTCTATTAGTTACTTTATTTCAATATGGATAATTCACTTAGTTTCTTATTTCGTAATGCTACTACCACTGCTAAGGTAGTAGAAAAGCCACCACCTGCTGAGAAAGATGTTTTCAAAATACCTACAAGAATTATTGATCGTGTTATGGATAACTACTATGTTGGGGATGGAATTGTCCATCCCGGTGATCATTTAATCTTTATACACGAATTATGCGGGTTGTTCAAGTGTGCAGGTATTACTACATATCAAGTTAAGAAGAAGTTATTCTCATTATCACTGAAAGGAAGAGCTGAGGAATGGTATAAGCTGCTGAAGAATGGTCAAGCTCTTGAATGGGAGGAGGTTGTACCTCTCTTTTATTCAAAATTTTATCCTCCTAGTGAGAATCATAAAGATCCGAATCAAATATACAACTTTTAGCCTCGTGATGGAGAGAGTATAGCTCAAGCTTGGGGGAGATTAAAGTTACTAATGCTCAAATGTCCTATTCATGATCTCCCCAACAATATTATTATCGATAACTTTTATGCAAGGCTTTCTCTTCATGATAAGGATCTATTGGATGCTTCTTTCTCTTGATCATTTACACATATGGAAGAATAAGCTAAATGGGATCTTCTAAACCATATTCAAGACAATGCTAAAGCATGGGAGAATGACAAAGGAAGAAAGTCAGGTATAAATTATGATTATGAATGCATTAAATCTTTTATGGGAACTGATGGCTTTCATAATATTAGTAATGCTTATGGTCTTGATTCTCAAAGTATTGCAAATTATTTTAAGTCTTTTGCCTCGTATATTGAAATTCCTAAAAAGAAATGGAACAAGTATCATGAGCCATATAAAGATATTTCTAATTGTGTTCCTGCAAGAGATACCAAAGTTTATACTGCTAATCATATTTTACCTGAACTTTACATTGAGAAAATGCATTTCCTTGTCAAGGTAAAGAAACAATCTATGATAGCTAGTATGGTTAATGAAAGTACAAATAAACGTATAGAACCTAATGTACAAATAGATGATGAACCTGCAGTAGCAAATATGAAAGACCATGTCGCTAAAAATGTAGAAGATGGGCACATTATCCTTTGTAAGGATACTTCTAAAATTGATTTTGTTGAGGGCAAACCTCTAGGGTGGCCCGATCTTTCACGAATCCCACTCAAATCGAGGATGGAGTGCAAGGAGAGGAGGGAAGGAAGAACATGACGAACTCACGCACAAAGAACACGATGAACACACAAACAAAAAACCCCAATACACACTAATAGCTCACGGGGGCGTGGGGAAGGTACATAGTTCGAAGAGGTTCCATCTTCAACCACGGGGGCGTCATTGTGTCTTGGAGCACTTGGATGTAGATCTTGCTGTGGAGGTGCATGACGACGTGAAGAACTTGAAGAGCTTGATGCACATGAACGCGGTCTTGCCAATCCATCGATGAGGCGTCGAAGATTGTCATTTGTTTCTGCGATGGAGCGTTGAAGCACTTCATTTTGGTGGCCGAAGGTGTGATGCATTGCTTGCATTTGCCTTTCAAGGCCATCGAATCGGTTTTCGATGTTCTTGAACTCGACTTGCATCTCGCCAAATTGTTCATCTTGTCGCGTCTCAAGGGCTTGGCAACATTCACGGAACTCTTGTCGAATGATGAAGTGACTTGCACGCGTCATGTACGGTCCTTGATCTTCTTCTTAGGGAGGTGGTTGGCTCGACTCACCTTGCCTATCCATCATGCAAAACACACAAGTATTATATATGGAAGTGGAATATGGTGGTTTTAGCCTCGTACCTCGCCTTGGGGACTGCACCGAACTAGAAACCACAAGTGAAAGCTATAAGCGTGCAAAGTGGAATCGCAAAGAAAACTCACACTGAAGAAAGAACTAACTCTCAAAAGTTGTGGGTGGAAGGTTAGGGATGTGGAAAACCGAATGAAACGATCCAAAGAAAAGGTTATTGTAAAACATGGTAGAGAACCAAAAGATCAAAGCAAATGGGAAGCGATCTACACAACACTAGGATACACACACGTGGAGGTGGATGTGGTTAACACGACTATGAAAATGAGCACAAAGGGTCCTAACGAAGACTACGCTCGGTATCGTGCCAATGCAAGGAGAGACCACAACTCGTTCGCCAAAAGAGAAATACACAACGGATTTGTGCACTTGCCTCGGTCATGCTCTTTTCTCTCTCTTTTCTTACAATCTTGATACTCTCTTTGTATTGGGAGACTATGTATCTTTTTTTTTTGCTTTTTCTTTTTCTCTCTTTTTTGATTCTTTTTCTCCCTTTCTATACGACTATGTTAACTCTTGTTTTTGCTCTCACACTCTCACTTTCCAAGGACAAGTGCACAATGCTTAGGCAAACACAAGATGAGTTGCTCTCATAGGATAGATACACACAAGGAAGAAGGGTTAACAAGGTGGAGCAAGTTATACCTTCGGTATTGATGTCTTGCTTCCGGTGTTGGAGACGATATTCGGTGTCGCGGTGTCGATGAGCGCGGTATGTGGATATTGTTGTGGAAGCTTGAAGTTAGTTGGTGACACGCACACGAAATACGAACAACCCTAGAGGAAAAACAGACAAAAATTGGGTGAAACAGGAATTTCGGCGGCCAAACCGGTGGCGCCGAACCTGGCGCTGGAAATTCCGGTCGTGTTTCCGGATCGCCGGAACATGCGCCGGAAATTCCGGCGGCTGGGCCGGTCCGCCGAGCCTAGTGCCGGTTTGAGTTCGTGACGAACTCCAAAAGTCAAATCGGTCAAAAATTTCGGAAATTTGTCCAAATTGGGCTGTGAAAAGTTTCTAGGAAGGTAGATTGGTACCCAAAGCAACAGATCTGTGGAACAAACCACGAAAAACACACCAAATCAAGAGATCGATCCGAAGGCAAATTGGGGCTCTTTTTTGGGGATTTTCAAATTTTTGGAGGACAGAAGAAAAAACTGTGGGGGAATTCGTGAGCAACGAAGCTCTTGATACCAATATGTTGAGGGCAAACCTCTAGGGTGGCCCGATCTTTCATGAATCCCACTCAAATCGAGGATGGAGTGCAGGGAGAGGTGGGAAGGAAGAACAGGACGAACTGACGCACGAAGAACGCGATGAACACACACACACAAAACCCCGATACACACCAATAGCTCAAGCCGGCGGTGACCGGTCCGGCGCAATCTCTAGGATCGGCATCGGGCGGAGGACTCTCTCTTGAACCGACATGGCGAGATGGGAGACTCAGTGAGATCTTAACGTCTAGGCAAAGGGACTCCGATGCCTTGGCCTTGTACAACGCGGAGGCACGATGCAAACTCCAACGATGTTTGGGGATATTTGGTGCTCCTTTGTCAAAGGAGCATGAGGCAAGAACTAGATAGATCCACAAGGGGTTTCCACTAATTCCAAATATCATGCCTCGGGTTTACAATATAGGTGGGGCCTATATATAGGCCAACCACATGTTCAAGGGTAGTTTGAGCATAAAAGGGTAAAGCTGGACGAAAAAGGGAATATTCTTGGGCATCAAACCCTAGTCGAATCGAGACTGGAGGAGTTCCGGCAATAAGTCCGGTCACGCCAGACTAGGCGCCGGAAATTCTGGTCCGCGCTGCTCATTCCGGTCGACGACCGAAAGCGCAGGCAAAGACACATTTTGGTCGGTGACGGTCTATTTCGGCGAGCGCTGGAAGTTTCGCTTGTTGGTCCGGTCCGCCGGGGCGTGCGCCAGAAGTTTTGGCGAGGAGTCCGGTCTGCTGGTCCTAGCGCCGGTTTGGCCTGGGACTCCGGTTCTTGTTGGCTTGGCTCCTTCTCTTGGCATTTCTTCATGGGGTTCGTACCTGATGATGCATAGGGTATTGGCATGAAGTAGCAAGCCATCCAAGGTTGTATCAAAGTCACACGAGACAAGGAGCGAATTCACCTTAGCTTGTAGGAGCTTGGCTCGGGCACGGGTCATCGGTCCACTTGGGGTACTTGTTGGTGTAGATGTAGGAGTGTCCGTAGGATGGGCTGCATTAGCTCCCCCCTTGGGAAAGAGTCGTCCTCGACTCTTCATGGTTGTCATCTTGAACATCTCCATGGTAGTGTGAGAGATCTTTGACATTGAACGTATTTCTTGCAAGGTACTTGGACGCCGGTATGTCGATGATGTAGGTGTTGTTGTTGATTCTCTTGAGGACCTTGAAGGGACCATCTCCTCTTGGCTTGAGCTTGGAGTCGCGTTCCTTGGGGAAGCGGTCTTTCCTTAGGTGTATACACACGAGATCACCTTCTTCAAAGATCATCTCTTTCTTGTCCTTGTTTAACCTTGAAGCTTGGCGAAGGACTTGTTGCTCGATAGTAGCTCGAGTTTCCTCATGGAGCTTCTTCATAGCTTGTGCGCGCTTCTCGATGTCCATGTTTGTGTGCTCATGGAGAGTAAGTGGTAGGATGTCGATCGTGGTGAGGGGCTCGAAACCATAGACGATCATGAATGGAGTCATCTTGGTTGTTGAGTGCTTGGCACGGTTATAGGCGAACTCGGCGTGAGGAATGCATTCCTCCCAATCCTTCAAGTTCTTCTTGATCAACACACGTAGAAGAGTTCCGAGGCTTCGGTTGACAACCTCGGTTTGTCCATCGGTTTGCGGATATGACGCGGATGAAAAGAGGAGCTTGACGCCTAGCTTGTCCATTAGTGTCTTCCATAAGTAGCTCATGAATTTGACATCGCGGTCGGAGACGATTGTTCTTGGCACACCGTGAAGACGGACGATTTCCCTAAAAAACAGATTTGCAACATGTGAAGCATCGTCGGTCTTATGGCACGGTATGAAGTGTACCATTTTGGAAAATCGATCCACAACAACAAATATAGAATCATGACCATGCTTAGATCTAGGCAAGCCTAACACAAAATCCATGCTAATGTAGGACCAAGGTGTATGAGGAATAGGCAATGGCATATAAAGACCATAGGGGTTAGCTTGCTAATTAGCTTGAACACATGTCATGCATCGTTGAATGTAGCGTTCCACGTCACGCTTCATCTTGGGCCAAAAGTAGTGATTGGAGAGCATGTCCAATGTCTTGTCGTGGACAAAGTGACCCATAAGGCCTCCACCATGAGATTGTTGGAGAAGGAAAAGTTGAAGCGACGACTTCGCAATGCATAGCTTGTTTTCTTTAAATAGAAAGCCCTTATGCAAATAGAAATCATCAACTCTTTGTCATTGGAGCACTTTGCGAAAATTGGTTCAAAGAACGGGTCGGAAGCATACAAAGATTTTATCTCCTCAAGATCCAACACGTTGATTTCGAGTCTCGTAAGAAGGCTTGTGTGTTTGCGAGACAAAGCATCCGTAACTACATCATCTTTGCCCTTCTTATACTTGACAATGTATGGAAAAGACTCCATGAACTCAACCCACTTAGTGTGTCGCTTACTCAAGTTGGCTTTCCCTTTGAGGTATTTCAATGACTCATGGCTGGAATGTATGATAAATTCTTTGGGCCATAGGTAGTGTTGCCAAACTTCAAGGACACGAACTAAGGCAAAAAGCTCTTTGTCATAAATTGGATAGTTAAGGCGAGCACCATCAATTTTCTCGCTATGGTAGGCTATAGGACGTCCCTTTTGCATAAGGACTCCTCCAATGTCAATACCACTAGCATCACACTCTATCTCAAAAGTTTTTGTGAAATTCGGTAACGCAAGGAGAGGTGCTTCGGTGAGCCTCTTTTTGAATTCATCAAAAGCTTTTTGTTGTGCCTTGCCCCACACGAAGGTGACATTCTTTTTGGTCAGAGGGGACAAGCAATGGTTGAAAAGTCTTTCACAAAGCGACGATAGAAACCGGCCAACCCATGAAAACTTCGGAGTTCACTCACATTTGTTGGGATGGGCCAACCTCGTATGTCCTTTAACTTGGAAACATCAACTTCAATTCCTTTCGAAGAAACGACAAATCCAAGAAAAATCAACTTGTCTTTAGCAAAAGTGCACTTGGGAAGATTAGCATAGAGCTTTTCATGTCGAAGGATTTTCAAAACTTCCTTGACATGTTACATATGGTCCTCAAGTGATTTGCTATAAACAAGAATATCATCGAAATAGACAACAACACTTTTTCCAATGAGAGAACGCAAGATGTGATTCATAAGGCGCATGAAGGTGGATGGAGCATTAGATAAGCCAAAGGGCATAACCAACCATTCATAGAGACCAAGTTTGGTCTTGAAGGCGGTTTTCCACTCATCACCTTCAGCCATGCGTATTTGATGGTAACCACTACGAAGATCAATTTTTGAAAATGTAGTGGCTCCACACAACTCATCAAGCATGTCATCAAGATGTGGTATGGGATGTGGATAATGCACGGTGATAGCATTGATTGGACGGTAGTCCATGCATAACCTTAACGTATCATCCGTCTTTGGAACAAAAATCACGGGTATGGCACTTGTACTAGTGCTAACTTGGATCAAACCTTTGGAGACGAGTTGGTTGATTTGACGTTCAATTTCCTTTGTCTCCTCTAGGTTCGTGCGATAAGCGGCATAGTTGGGGAGTGGTGCGCCAGGGATGAGGTCAATGCAATGTTCGATGCTGCGAAGAGGAGGTAGTCCATGTGGGAGCTCTTCGAGGAACACATCCTTGAATTCCTGCAAAACACTCATCAAAGATGGAGGAACATTGGTTAATTCATTAGTTCCTTGCGCTAGTCCCTTGCAAAGGAGGACATAGTGCAAGATGGATGGGTTGTTCCAAACATCTCTCAGCTCACGTTTGGTGGCAAGGAGAACACTCTTAGTTTTTCCACTCGAGTTTGGCTTGTGGCTCTCACTCACTATGAGGTGATTCTCTCTCTCACCGCTCTTCTCACAAGTAGGTGTTGTGCTTTGCGCCCTCGCTAAAGCCTTTGCATTGTCCGCAATTATTTGGCTAGGAGTCATTGGTTGCAAACACATGTTTTGTTGAGCCATTTGAAGGTGTATACATTGGTGCGACCATCATGTAGAGCAGCCTTGTCAAATTGCCATGGTAGACCAAGAAGCATGTGGCAAAGTGTCATAGGAACCACATCGCACTCCACCGTGTCTTTGTAAGGGCCAATGGCGAAGGAGACCGATACGGTATGCTTGAACTTCACGGACCCTTGGTCACTTAGCCATTGCATGTGGTAGGGGTGCTTGTGCGGTTGGAGGGTGAGGTTGAGCTTCTCACACAACTTGGTGCTAGCAAGGTTGTGGCAACTCCCTCCATCAATGATCACCTTGATAGATTTTCCATTGATGTCGGCTCGTGTTTGGAAGATATTGGAGTGTTGGTCTCCATGCTCTTGTGCTTGAGTGGTCAAGATTCTTGTGACGACAAGCGACGAACTTGCGTCATGTTCACACATTAGGAGTCCTTGGTCATCTTCCACTCGTTGTCTTGCCATTGCTTCCTTGACACGGGCATCAAATTCATCGTCACTCAAGTACTCTCCGTCGCCATTGTCATGGATGAACAATACATTCTTGTTTCCACATTCGGCCGACTCGTGTCCTTTGCCTCCACACTTGTAGCATTCACCGTTGAAAGGTGTATCACTCTTTGCTTTTTTGTCGCTTGGGGCAGTTTTCCTTGAGGGAGTGTGGGCTTGAAGGAAGGCTTGGAGGTACTTGAGGAGCTTCCATTGAAGGTTGGTGGCATAGCGGCTGAAGCTTGCTTGTAGGTGAAATACGTCTTGGGCTTGTTGTACTTGATGTCCTCTTGCACTTGACGTTCAGCCTTTGTTGCGATGTGCACAAGCTCAACCATGTCGTTGTATGTTTGGAACTCGAAGATGCGCTTGATGGGATGGTTCAACCCAATAAGGAAGCGTGCCATAGTTTTCTCCATACGCTCATCGATGTTGACGCGAATCAAGTTGAATTCCATTTCCTTGAAGTACTCTTCCACGGTCTTTGTCCCTTGATGAAGCGATTGAAGGTTGTTGAAGAGCTCACGCGTGTAGTGCGCGGGGACGAACCGGAATCTCATGTGAGCCTTCATGTCATGCCAAGTTGTGATTGGCGGCTCTTGTCTGGCATCACAAGCAACTTGAACTTGTTCCCACCAAAGGTTGGCGTAATCACCAAACTCAAGCGAAGCCATGGCGACCATCTTCTCATTCCTATAATTGTGCATGCGGAAGATCTTGTCGACTTTGAGTGCCCATGAAAGGTATTCTTTGGGGTCATTGGATCCGGTGAACTTGGGCATTGTTGTAACATCCCAAAACATTAATCCAAGTGATCAAGATCAAATCTATCCAATTTAGGGTTAACAAAAACTTTTCCATTTAAAAATCTTTAAGCATTCATATGTGTGTGCATTTAAAATAGGAGTTGTTGTGAATTTCCACCATTGAGTGATCTATTGGTTGTAAAATGATTCTAAGGTGAATTACACATCATCTAGATCATCCCAAAGCAAATCCCAAGGAAAAAAGAAATCAAAAAGAATAAATAATGGAAATGGTCACTTTTGCGATTTTAATCACCTAGCCTACTTTGGGTGTTCCTAGCACTCAATTACCAACAAAGATAATTGTGGATCTTTGCACCCCTTGCTATTACAAGTAGTGATGTGCCAAGGCCCACTTTGTGATCTCCCAAAAACATTCAAACTCTAAATTTAAATGACATTTGAAAATTGAATCTAGTGTATGTATCAAGATCACACTATTTCAAAAACCATTCAAATGAACTCAATTTCAAAATCCCAAGCAAACCTAGATGCTTAAGCTTAAGATAAACCACTCCACCAAAAATCATCCAAAAATTCAAATATTTTGTTCATGCGGCCATTTGATCAAGCACCTTGTGAGCAGAATCAAAATGTCCTAACAAATAATGTTTTTGAGAAAATCTTGTCGAGCCATTAAACCACATTGATCACCTTGGTCTCCCTAGGCCCAACCAGACCAAAACCAACCCCTGCCCTAGCCCCTGGCGCCAGTACCATGCCGCCCCAAAGCCAGGGTCGCCGGCCGATCGTGCCCGAGCCACAGCAGACCGCCAGCTCCTCTCCGCCGCTTCAGGGAGTGAGGCATGACCTCACCGCCGCCCACGGTCCACCCCACGGCCACAGATATCCGCTAGACCACCCGAGAGCAGCGCCACCCTTTCTCTCTGCGTGTAGCCAGAGCGCACAAGAGCACCCTCACCGCCAGCACGCCACAGACCGCGCCTCGACACCAAACCGCGCACGCCGCTCCGCCTCAACCCCCTCAACCCTCCAGACACGGTCGTGCACCGCCGCGCGACCCACAGTCTCTAGGAGCACCGTCGAGCACCGCCTCTGTCTCCTAGACCGTGGGAAGCTCCCGACCATTAGGCACCACCCCTAGCCACGCCATTAAGCTCTAGACGGCCGCCAACAGACCACCCACCGTCCTCCTACCTCGCCCACGCCGGTAGCCCCCTGTATCAGTGTCACCGACGAGCTCCGCCCACACCCGTCGGTCCCCTCGTCGAGCCTATATAAGGAGGCACCCCCAGCCTCAATCGCCACACCATTCCACTCCCCTCTCTTCACTGATCGTTTCCCATCTCTCGCTGGAGCCGCTCGAGCAGCCCATTGCTAGAATTCCGCCGAAGGTAGCCGCTGTAGAGGAGGAGACGTGGTCGTCGATTTCGTCCACCTCAGCCCCTGCCGCGACTTCGCCTGAGCTCGCCATCGTCCACCAGTTTGTTTGACCGCCTCACTGCACTAGTTGGAGCCCTAGTACATCCCAAGTAGACCCCCACCCACCACCTAGGGTTCAGTCTCGCCGGCGACGAGTCTGTCGTCGACGACGACCGTGGACCGTAGATCTTGTTCTAATCGTGTGGTCCTGATCGCCCCGTACCGCTTCAGGTTTTAAGTGCCACTGACATGTGGACCCCCCTTGTCAGTTGCCCGCTGCGCCGCTGAGCGTCACTGGGCCGGCCCAATTAGTTTCCCGCGCTGACCCAGTAATTCAAATAGGTTTTTTCTATTTAGACTTAAAATCAATTTTGTCCCTTAGTTTAAAAATCAATTCAGAGAGTTTTAAAAATCCAAATTGAGTGATTCCAATTTTGTTTGAAAGGTAATGAAAATATATATCCAAGCCCGTTGGATTTAAATCATTTAGTGTTAGATATCTCTCCTAGTAAAAATAACAAGACATAAGCTTTTGCACATTCAAACATTTTTATAAAATCAACCATAATATCTTTTGAGTTGATTCCAACTCTCAAAAATCACATTTAACCATACTTATCTGAATATGTAATAATATTAAGGTTTACATGCAGTGACTTTGGACTAGTACCAAAATAATGCTATATAGGCATTTCTAGTCACTTTAAATCATTAATCATTAAACTTAAACTAATTAAAATATGATCCAACCTTTAAATCACATTCCCGTATGTTAGAATATGTGGTGATGACATGTGTCCACATGATCCCATATTTTAATTGGAGAATATTAAATCTTAGTTATTTTCAATGAGTAGAAATTACTTTTCTCAAATAAAAAGAATGAAGCTAGTTAATTAAACCTTGTGATGCTTGTGATAATAATAGATCATCAAATGTGTGCCTTAGTGTGCTAAGTAGACTAGTTAAGTATTGTTTGGTGATTGTGTATCCCGTGTGTATTTATAGAAGATAGTACCGACCAAGCTTTCGAGGAGGAGGAGTTCTACCAAGAGGAGGAGGAAGAAAACTTCAACCACTGCACTACACAAGGCAAGCTAGCACTATACAAGTTAACCCTTGCAAGTTTTACTTGCAAGCCTAGAACTTCAAGTAAACTTAGCAAGCTATTGTTAGAAAGCTAGAATTAAGCTAGATAACCTAAGCAAGATGCATTAGGCATGCTTTGGTTATACCACTTTGACTATTACCTACCCCAAGTTTTATTTCTAAGCTTTACTTTCTTTTCTTTACCAAAGTCCTTTACTTGTTTAAAGGTAGCATAAAAAGTATAAAACTTGACCTATCTAGTTAGATTTAGATGACATTCTATGGCATGAGATTGAGATTAGCACCCCATATTAGTGAACACTCTTAACTGAGTAGTTTAGAGCTAAACCAAAACTTGATTCACTCTAGATGGGAATACTTGGTGAAAATGAATTGTGAAAACCTTGGAATGATGAGTCATTCTATTGAGATGTTTTGACATGTGTTAAGAAACACAAATGGTTTATGATGATGAAAATGTTGAGGCATGAGCCTTAGCCCTTTTACAAAATTGATGGTTGGGTTCGGATGCGATACCATTCCAATTTTACCGTACAACCACAATACCTGAATTGGATAAGGCTTCGCCGGAAGTTTATATGCATTAGTATTAGTTCCCTCGCAGGAGAGGTTTGAGCTGAGGCTACCTCTCAATGTTGTCCACCTATGCAGTGCCTAAGATGACAGATGGTCATGGTTGGGAGGTCAGGCTCATAGGAGAGGTGCTTATACTAGGGTGTGTAAAGGAAATGTTATGTTTGATTATCTACATACTAAGTATGATGATTCAGGGTTATCCCTGATAGATGTATCGAATCTTGTGGTGAAAGTTTACCACCTCTGCAGAGTGTCAAACTATTCGAATAGCCGCGTCCGCGGTTATGGACAGTTGGAGTGGCCATACTGTTCCGTTGTTAGATGTTTTCAAAACAACTTATGAAATGAATTGTGACATGACTTGACCACAACAGAGTTGTGACTATGACAATTAAGTTCCCACTTAGGTGATTTCAAACTTTATTTTATCTTTCTTTGTTTCTGAACTCAGCTTAGGTTTCAAACTGAACTTTACAAATAAACTTAGAGTTAGAATTCCTACTAGAACTATCTTACTTGTTAGTGGTAGTTTGCGAGTACTTAAAGAGTACTCATGGCTTTTGTCCCTGGCTATTCCCGTGGCCAGACTATGAAGGAGACCATCAAGATGAAGGACAGCAGGACGGCTATGATAACTAGGATTATCTTCCATCATCAGCATTGCTTGTGCCCCTGAAGATGGACCCCACCGCTACGCTTATTATTTATTCCGCTGCTTGTTGTATTAAGACTGGATCATGAGATCCTTTATTCATGCAAGACCTTATTATGGTTTGTAATGGATGATGTACTGTGATATCCAATCTGTTATTTCTTGCAAAAATGGTAATCCTGCGATTGCGATGTATGGCATAACAGGCATCTAGGATTAAAAATCCGGGTGTTGACAAGTTGGTATCAGAGCCATCCTGACCATAGGATACCCTAGTTAGAATGGATGTCTGAACAAAAACTTAGTTTCAAAAACCAAAGTGAGTATTTATGAAAACTATTTCCTCTCTTACCCTTGGGAATTCTTTCTCTCAAAAAAATTCATGTTCCTTCCAAATTCTTACATTACCACATAAAATTTGACACACTTGATCACTTCACTAACTTTATCATCCTTAATTCTTATAGATGGAGACTGATACATTGCAAATGTATCTATAATTTTTGATGTTCCATGTTTGGTTTTATCCACTTTCTTGTGTTTTGTTCACACTTTGGAGTACTTTTCATATGATTTCTTGGACTAACCTATTAACAAGAGCCACAGTGCCAGCTGCCCGTTTTCTGCTATTTTTGGTTCGAGGAAAGTTAGAAAATGAATATTCTCAGAATTGGACGGGACAAAAGCTAAAGTGCCTATTTTTCCGGAAGTCATCAGATGCCAGAGTACGAGACGGAGAAGGGCTGGGGGCCGGCCACACCACCTGGCCGCGCGGCCAGGCCTAGCCCCCGCCAGGGGGTGGTCTGCTCGACCCCAGCACCCCCTCGACCTCTCCTTCCGCCTATAAGATGCCCTCAGGACGAAAAACCCTAAGTACCGATCAAAAATCCACGAAAGAGTCTATAGCCTCCGTCATCTCCATACCTAGATCGGGAGGGATCTGAAGCTCTTCCTGGCACCCTGCCAGAGAGGGGAATTCACCCTGGAGGCCTTCTTCATCACCATGCAAGCCTCCGGTGTGATGCGTGAGTAGTTCATCCTTGGACTATGGATCCATGTAGTAGCTAGATGGCTAGTTCTCCTCCTTTTTGCTTTCATGTTTAGATCTTGTGAGCTCCGCTCATGATCAAGATCATCTATTTGTAATTCTGCATGTTGTGTTTGCGGGGATCCGATGGATATTGAGATGCTATTTTAGATTGATTATTGATTCTATCATGTCTTTGTTATTTTTGATCTTGCATGCTTTCTGTTGTTAGTAGCTATCTTGGACAAGTAGATGCTAGCAACTCCAAGAGTTAGTATTTATGCTCGATAGTGGGTTCATGCCTCTAGTAATCTGGGGAAGTGATAGAAATCTCTAAGGTACTAGATGTGATGTTGCTACTAGGGAGAAAACAACAATCCTTTGTTCATAGAACAATCGTATTGTTTACTTTACACGCAGTTCGTAAAGCAATTATCTGTTGCTTGCAACTTAATACTGGAGGGGGTTGATGACCCACAAGTATAGGGGGTGTTTCGTAGTATTTTCGAGGGAAGTGAAACCCAATTTATTGATTCGACACAAGGGGAGCCAAAAATATTTATAAGCCTTAACAACTGAGTTGTCAATTCAGGTGCACCTGGAAACAATCTTGCTCACAGCAGTTTATCAGTAGCAACAGTTTTGTAGTAGGAGAAGTGAAGTAACAGCAGTAGTAAAGCAAAGACAGTAGTAACAAAAGCAGTAAACCGTGGGATTCGAGTGCGGTAGGCATAGGGATGGATGGACGGGCGTTGCATGGACAAGACAATTCACATAGCAATCAGAACATAGGGCAATTGCAGATAAATAAGATAAAGCATCCAAGTACTAGACAATCCTAGGCATGTGTTCCATATATAGTCATGCATGCTCGCAATGAGAACTTGCACAACATCTTTTGTCCTAGCAGCCCGTTTGCAGTGGGGCCACTAGGGAACTACTGGCAATTAAGGTGCTCCTTTTAATAGAGCACCGGAGCAAAGCATTAACACTCTATGAACACATGTGATCCTCACATCAAAGCCATTCCCTTCTGGTTATCCTGATTTCTGTCACTTCGGGGCCATAGGTTCCGGACAACAACGTGTGTATACAACTTGCAGATAAGACCAAGAACAATACTATCATAATGAATAAATAACATGTTCAGATCTGAAATCATGGCACTCGGGCCCTAGTGACAAGCATTAAGAACAACAAGTCGCAACAAAGTCATAAGCACTAATAAAAGATACTAGGCACTATGCCCTAACAATCCGATGCCATTACATGAACGATCTCATCCATTTCCTACCATCCCCATAGCCTACAGTGGAGGATTACTCACTCATAGATGGGGGAAACATGGATGGTCGATGGAGAAGCGATGGTGATGATGATGGCGATGATCTCCTCCAATTCCCCGTCCCGACAGGGTGCCAGAACGGAGTTTCTGGTGCTGTTTCGTGGAATCTGGTGGTGGCGGCGGAGCGGAACTCCTTCTGGAAAAACGTCGACCCCCCCGAAGTTTTTAGGTCAGAAGGCTCCTTATAGGCGAAGAGAGAGGCCGAGGGGGTGCCTGGGCGGCCCACACCACCCCCTGGCGTGGCCTGGCCTGGCCCGCGCCACCAGGTGGTGTGGCCACCCCTGGCTCTTCTCCGTCTCGTATTTTGGCTCCTGGAGTCTTCGGGTGAAATAGGATTTTTGGCATATTTTCCGGGATTTTTCCTGATAGTTGGTTTTCTGCACAAAAAGTAGACACCAAGGCAATTTTGCTGAAAACATCGTCAGTCCGCATTAGTTGCATCCAAATCACACAAATTTAGAGGAGAAACAATAGCAAAATTGTTCGGGAAAGTAGATACGTTTTGGACGTATCAACTCCCCCCAAGCTTAGCTTATTGCTTGTCCTCAAGCAATTCAGTTGAAAACTGAGTGCGATAAAAGAACTTTCACGAACACATTTGCTTCATATGATGTAAATATTCTCAGCAATGTGATCAACTACTTGGAAAATTCATAATAAAGAGTATGCAACCAAGTCTACTTAATAGTCTTTGCAAGCTATGAAGAGATTCCAACTCAAGAATAATAAGTAGCATGAAGCACGAACATAAGCAACATTACAATGCTCATAAAAAGGTATGGTAGAGTGGTATCTCGCTTGCCTTTGATTATGAATGCCAAGGCACCTCTGAAGTTCAAGTGATGACTAGAAGTAAATATATCAAGAATACAAGCATCAAAGTCATCACACAAATAATCAAGTAATGGAACAAACATAAAGAATGACAACTATGCTCTCAAGAAGGTGCTCAAAGAATATGTGGAGACTCAACAAGTAGAAGAAAAAGGTTTTGAATAATTTTGAAAAGCTTCCAAATGCTGAAAGTATGGTACTCATTAGCTTTGAGCTCTCATTGCCCCTATCATAAGCATCTTTAATGTGGTTAAGGTGAAAGTGACACAACTAAGAGGATATGCTTGACAAGTTATAAATCGAAGCATCATGCCCCTTACTTACGAAGACCGATCCTCATGCTACTCAACTTTAGTCACAAGTAAGCTCTTGTCATTGTAAGTATATACGTATCATAGAAAACCGCCAACGGGGTACCCCTTGCACATGACACGGGAGCTATCCCATAATCAAAATACAAGGCAAGCAGACAATGAGCATCTCGGTGACCTTTTTATTTACTATGTGCATAGATTTTTATTGAGGATGCTTCATAGAATGCTCATTATGGTTATGCTGCAAGTTTCCACCATGATTAGGCATGGCTTAGGCTAGTGGCCCAGGCGTTTCTCTAACATACATACAAACTCCATGATCTTACAAGTTCTACTTTTATTTCACACCGTCGGGATCCATAAGCAAAAGAACATGATATCAACTAGGTACAAAATACCTATGAAGCGTTGAAAGCGGTCCCCATGATACATGGTTCTGCTCACTTCAACTCATAAAGCGCAAGCATATGCACAACAAAGAAGGATGCAATGGTTCACGTTTATTAAGTGCAAGAAAATAAAATGTGCCATCAAGTTCGTGAGAGCTTTACTAACTAACTTTCTCATAACAAGCAAACATTTTATTCGGAAGAAAACAAGGCATATTGAATATGCACGGAGGTAGCAAATGATGCTAATGGGTAGGTATGGTGGACACTTTGGAAATACTTGGTTTAGGGAGTTGAAAACATGAGTAAAACACTCAGTGGAAGTGAAGGCTAGCAATAGTAAGGGAGCGACAAACGAGAGAGCAATAGCTATCATTATCATGCTTGCAACAAAACAGGACTACTCAAGGCATGAAAGTGATTCAAGATCCTCGAGGCAAAATAATTCATCAAGGCTTAACTGATTATCACAGTCCTGTTCATGCGTGAGGATGTGCCAAGTCAATTCAAATGAAACATTCAGAGGAGGATACCACGGTGTCATACCAATTTATGAATAGAGCAATGCAAGCAAACATTCATAAGACATGCTACAAACTATTAGTGAGCTGGAGCTAATCATAAGAAAGCAAGAACTATTAAGCATCCAAAGAAAACATACACTCTACATGAACGGACTAAGCATGCCCACAGTGATGAGTATATGTACAAAAATGAAAACAAATAGAGTTCGTTACCAGCCCCTTACCATGCCTCAAGTTGTCATTGATCCTCATTATTGCTCTTCACTTGTGTGGCTTGAATAATAATATGAAACCAATATCCACTGAGGACTGCCGAACCCTGAAGCAAACTCGCAAAAATCAAAGAAGAACGACAAATATTTTTGGTGTTTTTGATTTTTAAACAAGAACCAAAAGGGAAAAACAAACAAAGAAAAATCTTTTTGGGTTTTTCAAAAAATTCAAACACAGCAAAAAGGGATAAACAAACCAAGGTAAAAAGAAGAAGCAAACCAAAGAGAAACAACATAAATATTTTTGGAAGCAAAAGCAAAGAAAAACGAAAACTAAAAAGAGAACGAAAACATGAATATACAAAGTACCGATGCAACATGATATGGAGATGAGTGCGGTGTTGGCGTACCTCCCCCAAGCTTAGGCTTTTGGCCTAAGTGGGTATCAATCCCAATCTGGCCAGGATGAAGTGACACCCTGGTACGACGAAGAGGTCCCCTTATCCTGGTGCGAACTCGAGTACGTCCCTCTGTAATGCGCGGAGTAATCATAGGAGGGCACATCCTCCTGGTGCTGCTCGTGGAAACCCAGCAAGCGAAGCTGCTCATCCACCTCCTCCTTGGAGCGCGACCACGGTCTCCTGTGAACACTAAACAAAGAAGGCTGTGGCAGAAGGATCTCCCTTTCATCCCCATCAGTGAAAAGCATCCTATATACTAGATTGTTCAAATCAGAGGTAGCAGTGACAATGTGATGAGTTTTCATGGCAACAAGGTCAAGCCTCTGTGGTGCCAGCATAGCATCAAAGGGATTCACTAAAAGACCTAATGCATTGACTATGCGCGATGCAATGATGCCCCCATAGATAGGCCCCCTAGCCGCTAGGCGGCGAGCAATGAGCGAGCCAAGATTGTATCGAGTATCATTGTTAAGCGCAGCAGCAAGGAAAGCTAAATGATAGTTGGAGATATTACTTGTGTTCTCCCTACCTAGTACACTAGTAGCAAGATAATATGCAAAGTATCTAAGAGTAGGGAGTTGGATATTTCTTATCTTTCCGCGCTGCGCCACATGGTCATCATCATTGGTCACCCCTCGGTATAGCTCCAACAAATCAGCGGGTCCCCCTTGAATTTTCTTCACAGTCCCTGCCATACGCACACCTACAATACTACAAAATCTCTCCAAAGGCATGGTAAAGGGCATATCATAGATTTTAAAAGAGACAGTAGACTGATAGGGTGAGTTAGTAAACGTGAAGCTCTCAACAAAAAATTTGGTGATCAAAGCGTATTGTGCGCTCTCATCTTGCATATATGAGGTCAAACCAACCCTCTCAATCAGTAGCAAGAAATCATCAAGAATACCTGCAGCTTGTAAGAAAGTACAACAAGGAAAAGAGGATGGGTGAGCATCCCCATCATCCCTTTCACTACCAATACGAGTTGCAATGAGATCTTCATTGTATGATGGCCTAGCTTGGGAGGTTGTTCTTGACGGCCTCGACCTCCTAGGTGCATCACTCTCAAATATCTCTCCAAAATTATGGTTGTTCATGCTTGGTATTCTGAAATTTAAACACCTATTAAACAAGTGATTGCAAAGTATATATAATGAATGATTCTACTCATAGGAACTTGCAAGAGGCCTAAACATGCATCAAAACTATATCTCTAAGCATCAAACAAGCTTACAAGCTCTCACAACCAGTCACCTACAGCAGAAAAATACTCAACATATAATCCACTAAACACAAATCTACTTGGACAAGGGGAGGAGTCACATACCAGGGAACAAATGCTCCAAATTTCAGCAAGAAAGATGGGCTGAGCAAGGAGATCGAAAAAATCGAGAGCAAGCACAGCAAGAACGCAATTTTGAGCTATGAACTGGAGCTTACTCGGGAGAGAGAAGAAAGTGGCAGGTGAGAGAGTTAGTGGGGGGCCAGGGGTGGCCCACACCAGGGCATGGCGCCACCCAAGGCTGGCCGCGCCACCATGTGGTGTGCCTGCCTGATGGGTCCCCCAGGTACCTACCAGGTACTCATCTGCCCCTTTTTTCACGAAAAATTTAATATGAATTTTCTGGAATTTTTCGAGACACTTTATTTTTGGGCATTTTTCAGAAAAAGAAGAATGATTTTTCTGACAGACAGATTTTTGTTTCTTTTGGAAACATGATGCAAGGAAAAAACAAGGCTAGAACTACAGAAGTTCTAGCATGCAAGCAACTAACAACACAAAGAAAACTAAACGAAAGCAAAAACTAAAATGCAAAGGATAGAAATAAACGGAGATAATCATAATGAAAACATTGTTTTGTTCAATGGAATCCTTTTGTTAGCAAGGTTGATCAAGTCTTGCTACCAAAACAATTGCATATGAGACAAAACTTTGTACTCCACTAATGATTATGTTACCTTAACCTTGATAGCAATGGTCCCAATCATAATAGTTTCAAAATTTTCTCTTAGTATGGGACAATATATTTCTCCAATTTGAATGCCTTCAACATGTTCAATTGAATTCAAACCATAAGTCCTTTCAATCTTCTTGGGGAAATAGACAGTATGTTCCTTGTCATTACCATTGAAGGTCACCTTTCCTTGATTACAATTAATAACAGCTCCTGCAGTATTAAGAAAAGGTCTCCCAAGAATAATAGACATATTATCATCTTCAGGCATTTCAAGCACAACAAAATCAGTTAATATCAAGCAATTGTGAGCCACCTGAACAGGTACATCCTCACATATACCCACAGGAATAGTGGTAGATTTATCAGCCATTTGCAAAGATACATCAGTTGGTATTAATTTTTCAAGTTGAAGCCTCTTATAGAGAGAGAAAGGCATAACACTAACTCCAGCTCCCAAATCACACAAAGCAGTTCTAACATAACTGTTCTTAAGAGAGCAAGGGATAGTTGGAATCCCTGGGTCCCCAAGTTTCTAGGAACCTTACCATTGAAGGAATAATTAGCAAGCAAAGTAGAAATTTCTTCATTAAGGATTTTCCTTTTATTCGAGATAATGTCCTTCATATACTTTGAGTAAGGAGGCAATTTAATAGCATCAGTCAAAGGAATTTGCAAGAATAAATGCTTCATCCACTCACAAAACTTATTATAGTGTTCATCTTCCTTTGACTTGTGTTTCTTATCAGGGAAAGGCATAGGTTTTTGGACCCAAGGTTCTCTTTCACTACCATGTTTCTTAGCAATAAAATCTTCTTTGGTGTATTTAGTATTCTTAGTGTGGTTTTCAGGTTCTTCTTCAACTTTTTCTTCATTAGGAACAACATTTTCTTCATTACCACTTTCAGTTTCAGCATCATAGATAGATATACTATTAGGATCTATAGCAGGTTCAGAGGGTTCTACAACAGTTTTATGTTTCTTTTTTCCTTTTCTTACGAGTAGAACCACCATTTTCAGCTTGTTGAGAATCCTACTCAATTCTTTTGGGATGCCCCTCAGGATATAGAGGATGCTGGGTAGCAACTCCACTTCTAGTTCTAATTTCATAAGCATGTTTTTCTTTAGCAGCATTAACTAGCAAGTCGTTTTGCACTTTAACGAGTTGATCTATTTGAGTTTGAACCATTTGAAAGTGTTTAACAATCATTTAAACATCATTAGAGGTTCTTTCTACAATCTCTTTCAACTCAACAATAGCTCTAGTGTTTTCCATTAGATTATTTTGCACCCTTTTATTAAAGTTATCTTGCTTAACAATAAAGATATCAAATTCTTCTAAGCATTGATCAGGAGGTTTCGAGTAAGTTATATTCATCTAAGTGTTGGAGAGAGTGTACCTCAATAGTGGATGAGTAGGGAATAGGCTTACATAATTCTTCTATAGGAGGTAAATTCTTGACATCTGCATCTTTAATTCCCTTCTCCTTAAGACATTTCTTAGCTTCCTTCATCACTTCATAATTTAATTCAATAACCCCCTCTTCTTTGATGTTGGAATAGGCACCGGAATAGATGGTTCAGGTACAATTACTTCAGGTATAGCTTGTTTAGGAGGAGTCCAATCTTCATAATTCTTGCTTATTTTAGCCATTAACTCCTCAGCTTTCTTTGGAGTCCTATTCCCGAAAACACAATCAGCACAACTATCTAGGTATGTCCTAGATTCCTCGGTTAGTCCATTATAAAATATATCAAGAAGCTCATTCTTAGGTAAAGGACTTCCAGCATGTGCATGAATCAAAGCACAAAACCTTTCCCAAGATTTGGGCAACACCTCTTATTCTCCCTGTTTAAAATCAAAAAGTTCCTGCAAAATAGCATGTCTAGCACTGGGAGGAAAATATTTCTGCAGGAAAGTACTAATCAAGCACTCAGGGCTATCAATAGATCCAGGAGGTAAATTACTAAACCAAGTTTTAGCTTCTCCTTTCAGTGAGAAGGGAAAATCTTAGCAACAAAGTAAGTACGCATCTTAATATAATCAGAAAACAAGCCACTCATTGTAGAAAGTTCATTCATATGTGCTACCGCACTTTCATTCTTAGTCCCACAAAAAGGTTCTTTCTCGACAATAGCTATGTAAGATAGATCGAGAGAGAAATCATAATCTTCATCTATAATGTTTATGGGAGAAGCAGCAAACTTAGCAGTAGGATATAATTTTGGTCTAATAGTACGCCTCTCAAGGAGACTCTTAGCAGCGCTCCTATCATGGGTGTTCTTACATTCTTTAATAAACTCATCGGTCATCTCAACATAACCATCTTCAATATCATAACTCACACTAGACTCAGGTGAGCTAACAGGTGTGGTAATGTCTTCATTAGGAGTTTCGGTATTTCTAGCTATAGTTCTAGCAATCGTAGCATCTAGGAAAGGACCTAATGAACCACTCTTATCAAGCACTGTAGAAGCAGCATCGTAAGCATCGTAGTAGCAGTGTGTGTAGCATGTGTATGTGGTGGTGTAAGGAACTTACTCAAAACATACGGTGAATCAAGAGCAGCAGAGGTGTTAAGAACCGTACCTCTTCTTGTAGTGGATGGTAAAATAGGAACCTTGCCATCACGAGACTTACCCATGATGGATGGATAGCAGCGAACAATAGAGAATCCAAGTGAACTTGATAAATAAAGCTATGGTCCCCGGCAATGGTGCCAGAAAATAGTCTTGATGACCCACAAGTATAGGGGGTGTATCGTAGTATTTTTGAGGGAAGTGAAACCCAATTTGTTGATTTGACACAAGGGGAGCCAAAGAATATTTATAAGCCTTAACAACTGAGTTGTCAATTCAGCTGCACCTGGAAACAATCTTGCTCACAGCAGTTTATCAGTAGCAATAGTTTTGTAGTAGGAAAAGTGAAGTAACAGCAGTAGTAAAGCAAAGACGGTAGTAACAAACGCAGTACATAGTGGGATTCGAGTGCGGTAGGCATAGGGATGGATGGACGGGAATTGCATGGACGAGACAATTCACATAGCAATCAGAACCTAGGGCAATTGCAGATAAATAAGATAAAGCATCCAAGTACTAGACAATCCTAGGCATGTGTTCCATATATAGTCATACGTGCTCGCAATGAGAACTTGCACAACATCTTTTGTCCTGCCAGCCTGTTTGCAGCGGGGCCTCTAGGGAACTACTGGCAATTAAGGTGCTCCTTTTAATAGAGCACTGGAGCAAAGCATTAACACTCCGTGAACACATGTGATCCTCACATCAAAGCCATTCCATTCCGGTTATCCCGATTTCTATCACTTTGGGGCCATAGGTTCCGGACAACAATGTGTGTATACAACTTGCAGATAAGACCAAGAACAATACTATCATAATGAATCAATAACATGTTCAGATCTGAAATCATGGCACTCGGGCCCTAGTGACAAGCATTAAGCACAAGAAGTCGCAACAAAGTCATAAAGCACTAATAAAAGATGCTAGGCACCATGCCCTAACAATCTGATGCTATTACATGAACGATCTCATCCAATCCCTACCATCCCCATAGCCTACATCGGGGGATTACTCACTCATAGATGGGGGAAACATGGATGGTCCATGGAGAAGTGATGGTGATGATTATGGCGATGATCTCCTCCAATTCCCCGTCCCGGGAGGGTGCTAGAACGGAGTTTCTGGTGCTGTTTCCTGGAATCTGGTGGTGGCGGTGGAGCAGAACTCCTTCTAGAAAAACATCAAACCCCTCGAAGTTTTTAGGTCAGAAGGCTCCATATAGGCGAAGAGAGAGGCCGAGGGGGTGCCTAGGGGGCCCACACCATCACCTAGCGCGGCCTGGCCTGGTCCGCGCCACCAGGCGGTGTGGCCACCCCCTGGCTCTTCTCTATCTCGTATTCTGGCTCCTGGAGTCTTCGGGTGAAATAGGATTTTTGGCATATTTTCCGGGATTTTTCCTGATAGTTGGTTTTCTGCACAAAAAGTAGACACCAAGGCAATTCTGCTGAAAACAACGTCAGTCCGTATTAGTTGCATCCAAATCACACAGATTTAGAGGAGAAACAATAGCAAAAGTGTTCGAGAAAGTAGATACGTTTTGGACGTATTAGGGGTTCAGATGATAACCTAAAGGTCGATTATTAGTCATAGATGCAGTTGGATGGCGGTCTATGTATAATGTTGTAATGCCCAATCAAGTTCCAAAGGAGTCAAGATGATTAGTATATGCATGTATTGCTTTCTTGATGTTTGTCAATTTCCCCGCTGTAATTTGTTCACCTAGCATGTGATCTATCATAAGGAGAGCCACCTCTAGTGAACTATGGATCCCGGTCCTTTTCTTTACATACAATCTATAAACTGTTTACTGCTTTGTGTTTACTTTCTACAAACTATTGGTTCTTTCCATTTGATACGTTTAATCCTTTGTTTTCCGCAACACACGGTGAGATTGACAACCTCATCGCAAGTTGGGGACAAAGTTCTGTGGTTTTGTTGTGCAGGTCTCCACTTTGCTACTAGCACCGGTAGTGCGCCCTGCCAAGGCTCAGCTAGCAACACCTTTGGGGTGTTTCCTTGCTCCTACTGGTTCGATTAAACCTTGGTTTCATAACTGAGGGAAACTTGCTGCTGTGATGATCATACCTTCCTCTTGGGGTTCCCAATGAGCTCTACATCAACACTGAGCCATCAAGCATTTTTCTGGCGCCGTTGCCGGGGAACGAAGAAGAAGAAACTCCCACGTCAACACCGCACTAGCATTTTTCTGGTGCCGTTGCCGGGGAGTCAAGGACATCTTCACAAGGGGAGTCCCTCATAACCAATCTCTTTACTTTGTTATTTTTGTTTTGCTTAGTTTCTTTTTGCTTTGTTTGCTTGTTTCTTATTCAAAAACACACAAAAAATAGTTTTACAAGTTTTCTTTCTTTATTCAAAAACACACAAAAGTTAGTTCCTATCTTAAGTTGCCTTTATGTCTAGCCTTGCTCCAATCACTATTCACCCAAGGAAATGATTTTCACTTTTAAACAAGGAACTGAGGAAAGTTTAAAAGAAGCTTGGTCTAGAATCTCTGATCTACATGAAAAAACTGAGCCTAAAATGACTCAAAGCTTGTTCCTTAGCAATTTTTACCTTGGGATTGCTCTTTGCTATAGATATGCTTTAGATGCTATTGTGGGAGGATATTTCCTCCAATGTAATGAGGATGATGCTATTAATGCTATAAATAAATTGATCCTCACTTACAACTTGCCTAGACAAACTGATATTTCTTTCGCAAGAATATTTGCTAGATTGAACACCCTTGAGACTGGCACTGCTAGTTTAAAAGATTGTTATAATACGCTTAGGGAGCATCACAATTATGTTCCAATAAATTCTGAACCATCAAAGTCGCTCCCTACAGTAAAGATTGAGATAAACACTGAAACTTTTCAAGCTCGTTGTGATATCATGTCTGAATTTTGTCTTATGCCCAAAGATATTTATGAATCTTTGAATACTTGGGGGATTACTGAAGGAGGAAAAGAGATATCTCTTGCTAATAATGCTACCATATTACCTATTGGAATAGCTGAAGGAGTGTTTACAAAGATCCTTGGGAAAATGATTTCTACTGATTATCTTGTTATTGAATGTGTAGGAAAAGGACAAATTACACTTGAAAGGTCCCTATTAGAACTTCTTGGAGCAATAATAGATGTGGGAAAGGGGACCATGCACCTTTATTCTCCACCAAACAATCATATTTTCCCCAAGGTTAAGAATAAAAGTAAGAGAGGTAAGGGCAAGAAATTTGGTTTTAATGCTTCTTCATTTGAGAACACTTGATTCTTTTTCTTGCTTCTTATGCCTAACTTAAAGGCGTTAAAGAAAAGTACTTATTGGGATATAACCCAAAAGTTTTAGATGAGTCTTGGAAGTTATTACTTCTGTATTATCCTTTTTATTTGCTTTTTGTGCCAAAAGTAACCTCTAACGAGAGAGAGAGGTAATGATTGGGAAAGTTGTTGTCCCAAAACATATTTCTGTGCTTCACCATAAAAATTCGTGTAAAATATATGAACGTCTTTTTAAGGCGTGAATTTTTGTGCTTCTGCCCCAGGTTGTTATCTAACTTACGTTAGTTCAACACTTTTTGATTTGAGCAACATAAGTTCTTTGAAAAAATTCGTCTTTACCTGCTGATCTGTTTTGACAGGTTTCTGCCATTTTCTGCATTTGCTTCTTGTTGGTTCCTTTTTGAGTTATTTTGGGAAATTGAGCTTTTTGAGGGAAGTTCTACAGTAGCTAGTGTTCTGATGGAAGTTTATTTGGTGTTCTAACTGAATCTTAATACTTATTTATCTTGAGTGCACTAATGTTGCTAATAAAGATTGTGTGAAGTTTTGTATGAAGGAAAATTTTCAGGTGTATGGAAGGAATGAGTAATGAGATGAAGGATGGACTAAAGCTCAAGCTTGGGGATGCCACGCGTGTCACCCCAAGAAATATCCAAGAGGTACAAGCGTCAAAGCTTGGGGATGCCCAAGGCATCCCCTTCTTCATCAATAAAAATCCCAGGTTTCTTCCAAACGCTTCATTTTTATTGTTTCATGCACAGTTGTGTTGTTCTTGGAGTGTCTTCTTTTTCGTTTTCGTTTTGGTTTTTCGTTTGCTTTTGTTTGCTTAGTTTTCTGAATAAATTGGTTGGACCCCCTCTTTCATACATTGGTTTTCAAATAGTTTGGTTTGGTTTGGAAAAGTGTAGCAAAGTTCATGCTTATGTGGTAAAAAGAGCTTGTTTTTGACTGTGGCCTATGCTTTGTCATGCCATGCTTGATATTGTTTTGGATTTATTCTTAGTATTCTTTGTTGTAGCATGACTTGTTATAGACAATTGAGATTGCTTAATGTGCCTTGGATGAATCATGCGTTGTTTTAGCATATTAAAGCATAGTATAGTGGTATTCTCTGTTGATGCTTTATTTGGGTTGACTTAGCGCATGCTCACACCATGTTATGACTATACCAAGTCACCATAGCCTTTATGATCCTTTATTTTTCAACTTGTAGTATCACTTTATGCTTTGATCAATGATGTTTTGTCGCTCTGCATGATTATGGCCATTATTGCTCTCTTAGTTTGTCGCTCCCAGCTTTTGCTAGCCTCCACAACAAAGTATGAGTTCCACTCATGCATCCAACTCCCTAAACCAAGTTATTCCAAAGAGTCCACCATACCTACCTACTATCTTATGCTATTCCAAGTATATTCATGCTTTTGTTTACCTTCCAAATTAAACTTGTTATGAGAAAACTAGTAATTAAAGCTCTCACGAACTTGATGGCACACTTTACTTTTTTGCATCTAATAAACTTGAACCATAGGGTCCTTATTTGTTGCGTATATGCTTGCGCTTTATAAGTTGAAATTAGCAGAACCATGTATCATGGGGAACGCTTTCAACATTGCACTTGTACTTTGTACCCCGTTGATATCATGTTCTTTTGCTTACGGATCCCGGCGGTGTGAAATAAAAGTGGAACTTGTAAGATCATGGAGTTTGTATGTGTACTAGAGAAACTCCTATGCCGCTAGCCTAAGTCATGCCTAATCATGGTGGAAACTTGCAGCATCACCATAATGAGCACTCTATGAAGCATCCTCAATAAAAACCTATGCAAATAGCATATAAAAAGATCACTGAGATGCTCATTGTCTGCTTGCCTTGTCATTTTGATTATGGGATAGCTCCTGTACCATGTGCAAGGGGTACCCCGTTGGCGGTTCTTTATGATGCATATGTACTTACAATGACAAGAGCTTACTCGTGACTAAAGTTGAGTAGCATGAGGTTCGATCTTCATAAGTAAGGGGCATGAGATTTCGGTTTATAACTTGTCAAGCATATCCTCTTAGTTGTGTCACTTTAACCTTAATCACCTTAAAGATGCTTATGATAGGGGCAATGCGAGCTGAAAGCTATAAGTACCATAATTTTTGGAAGCTCTTTATGAGACTTGAATCCCTACTTCCTTCTATGAAGGCCTTTCTTCCACCATTATATTGAGTCTCCACCTTCTACCTTTATGCACCTACTTTGAGAGCATAGTGGCCATTCTTAGTTCTATGTGCATTGTCCCAAGACTAGTTGATTGATGCATAACTTGTTATTGCTCGTTTTAAGCTATTTGTATCTTGTCACTCTTATGAACTTTGAAGGTGTCCTATGAATTTATATTTTCTACTCTATGAGGGACAAGCTGAATGCTATTATGTTATGTTTTCTTTATGTGAAACAAACAAACGTCTTGCAAAGTATTGTTATTCATGAATCTTTTGTTTGTGACTTTTCATGTTGCATCATAGTTTCTTTGTCTTATTTCTAGAACTTTGTCTTTCATGTTATGATTGAAGTACTATGATCCCATCTTTGAATGTTTTACAAATACTTTGATCAAGTCTTTGATGGTGCATGTCACCTCAAAAATTATTCTTTCTTTTTATCACTTACCTACTCGAGGACGAGCAGGAGTTAAGCTTGGGGATGTTGATACATTGCAAATGTATCTATATTTTTGATGTTCCATGCTTGGTTTTATCCACTTTCTTGTGTTTTGTCCACACTTTGGAGTACTTTTCATATGATTTCTTGGACTAATCTATTAACAAGAGCCACAATGCCAGCTGCCTGTTTTCTGCTGTTTTTGGTTCCAGGAAAGTCAGAAAATGAATATTCTCAGAATTGGACGGGACAAAAGCCAAAGTCCCTATTTTTCTAGAAGTCATCAGATGCCAGAATACGAGACGGAGAAGGGCTGGGGGGCGGCCACACCACCTTTCCGCGCGGCCAGGCCTGGCCCGTGCCAGGGGGTGGTCTGGCCGACCCCAGCACCCCCTCGGCCTCTCCTTCCGCCTATATATTGCCCTCGGGACCAAAACCCTAAGTACCCGATCAAAATTCCACGAAAGAGTCTGTAGCCGCCGTCATCTCCATCCCTAGATCGGGAGGGATCTGAAGCTCTTCCCGGCACCCTGCCGGAGAGAGGAATTCACCCTGGAGGCCTTCTTCATCATCATGCAAGCCTCCGGTGTGATGTGTGAGTAGTTCATCTCTGGACTACGGGTCCATGTAGTAGCTAGATGGCTGGTTCTCCTCCTTTGTGTTTTCATGTCTAGATCTTGTGAGCTCCGTTCATGATCAAGATCATCTATTTGTAATTCTGCATGTTGTGTTTGCGGGGATCCGATGGATATTGAGATGCTATTTTAGATTGATTATTGATTCTATCATGTCTTTATTATTTGTGATCTTGCATGCTTTCCGTTGTTAGTAGCTATCTTGGCCAAGTAGATGCTAGCAACGCCAAGAGTTAGTATTTATGCTCGATAGTGGGTTCATGCCTCTGGTAATCTGGGGAAGTGACAGAAATCTCTAAGGTACTAGATGTGTTGTTGCTACTAGGGAGAAAACAACAATCCTTTGTTCATAGAACAATCATATTGTTTACTTTACACGCAGTTCGTAAAGCAATAATCTGTTGCTTGCAACTTAATAATGGAGGGGGTTCGGATGATAACCTGAAGGTGGATTATTAGTCATAGATGCAGTTGGATGGCGGTCTATGTATAATGTTGTAACACCCAATCGAATCTCAAAGGAGTCAAGATGATTAGTATATAAATGTATTGCTTTCTCGATGTTTGTCAATTGCCCCGCTGTAATTTGTTCACCCAACATGTTATCTATCTTAAGGAGAGCCACCTCTAGTGAACTATGGATCCCGGTCCTTTTCTTTACATACAATCTATAAACTGTTTACTAGTTTGTGTTTACTTTCTACAAACTATTGCTTCTTTCCATTCGATACGTTTAATCCTTTGTTTTTCACAAAACACGGTGAGATTGACAACCTCATCGCAAGTTGGGGACAAAGTTCTGTGGTTGTGTTGTGCAGGTCTCCACATTGCTACTAGCACCGGTAGTGCGCCCTGCCAAGGCTCAGCTAGCAACACCTTTGGGGTGTTTCCTTGCTCCTACTGGTTCGATTAAACCTTGGTTTCATAACTGAGGGAAACTTGCTGCTGTGCTCATCATACCTTCCTCTTGGGGTTCCCAACAAGCTCTACATCAACACTGAGCCATCAAGCATTTTTCTGGCGCCGTTGCCAGGGAACGAAGAAGAAGAAACTCCCACGTCAACACCGCACCAGAGACTCAGTTCAGCAAGTTCTACCAGTTGGGCAACGGAGGCCATCTAATCTTCGAGAGGGATCTTGATGCACTATCGGAGTACTTGGGATGCCCGCATCTAGAGTTTCTAGGAGCTCAACTTCCTGGACCCCCAGGAGGAGATTTACAATGGCTAGTCACCCCTGATCTTAGAGGCAATCTAGAAGCACCAACATCCGGGAGGATCCAGTTCTCCATGAGAGAGAACAACTAGCTAGATGGATTAGCCAGGGCAATGCATGAAGCTTTCGCACGTCTGTGTGCCCTAAGTGTCAACCAAATCCAAGGAACCTGCTTTGCTCACTATGCAAGGCGTGATTTTATGGGAATGCCCATGGAGATGCCAAGTCACCCGGAGTTGAAGCATCAAGTGGAGAACCTTGACTTCCTGCTGTATGACGGATAGAAGGAGTTGGACAATGCTCAGGAGTTCGCCAACCACAACCTCGCCCTTGCCTCCCATAAGGCCCAGACTTTCTCACTGTTTGTCAATGTAGCATCCCAATTGTCTAACAATTGCAATGCTACATGGTCTAGTAATATAATTGCTACTTCCTACATATAATTGTTGCATCATAATTATATCATGCTCATGTCATCATGCCACATTACATTTGAGCATCATATAAAACCCCTTTTCATTTGGATCTTATCTCATATGCATTATTAATTGTATTTGCCTTTTGATATATTGTATTTGGTTCTTGATAAATGCTTGATGCCCAAGTTGAGTTGGGGGCATATCTTTTATTAACTCCACCACCTTTCTTTGTCACCACCCCATAATTCCACCATCCAACTATATGTGAGCTTTGCATCTCTTTTCGGTTTGCCTCTAGCTCATATGGGTTGGGATGGATGCTCTTACAATTCCACATGCTCCCATACAAGCATCATGTTGTTTTCACATTATTGATATGTGGAGAGCCACATGGCCACCTTTGCATGCTATGTGAGTGGCACCCCTTTTCAAGCTTCCATATGGGTTGATTTTGAATGAATGCTCATGTTGGAATATTTTTTAGGATATTATGCACCTAGTGGGACATACACACTAGCATGACCAAATTATATTCAAATATGAGCATCATCCATCTACTCCACATGGAACATCCACCTTAATTATTTTGGCTTGGCCTTAGATCCATATTTTTGGAATGCATGTGAATAAATGCCATGGGAATTTACTATTGTTTTCACAAGAATAAACATGGCTTTTACTACTCATGCATGGGCCATGCAAAATCACCACCAACCTCTTTCATTTGGTTTTTCTTTGATTTTTGGAGTGAAGCATGGCTCTTTTGAAATCAAGTCTAGTTTGTTTAGATTTGAATCTCTCCACCACCCGAGAGGCTTGCTCTCTTTGTTTTGTGGGCATATGTTACATGCAATGGTACATGGGGCATATGTTCCTCCCTTCACCAAAAATCTTTCTCTCTCACCCCAAAAATCTTAACCCTACCCTCACTCCATCTCCTCCATACCCCATGCACTTGATCATGAGCCAAAAACCCTACACCCTAATCTCTCATGCCACCACCCTCATCACCCCACCCATGTGCATGTGACCCATGCCATGCCATGTAAAACCCTAACCCTAACTCACACCCTAACCACCCCTTCCTAGCTTCGGCAAGGCCTAAACCTCACCTCCCACCCCTTCTCTCTACCAAGCCGAGCCACCATCTTCCCTACCCTTCTAACCAAACCACCACCCCTAACCTAAACCCTAACCGAGCCTCCCCCTCTCTTTCCCTCTCTTGCTGCAACCAGGTCCCACCCGAGCCACCCCTTCTCCTCTCTCCGGCCCTAGCTATAGCCACCCCCTCCTGTCCCCGAGCCTGACCGAGCACGTGAGGAGGAGGAGAGAAAAAGGTGTTCACCACCTTTTTCCACCCGAGCCTCCCCACGGCATGTGCTCACCCCCTCTTCTTATCTACCGCTCTTCTCTCTGTTGTGCAGCCCCCATATCCTCCCCCAGGCCCTGCGCCGCAGCTCCTTCCCCATCTCCCCTGCTACACCCTGCTCTTCCATCCCCGACAGCCTCGCCGTCGGTGTCGACGTCCACCACTAGATCAAGGCGGCGGGCGTGGTGCTTGGGCTGTCGAGGAGGGCAAGGAGGACCCTGGTGTCGCCCCTGCGAACGACGTCGAGGAGGAGACCGTCTTGTTCCTGCTGCACGCCGACGACACCGACGAAACCCTAGCCGCGGAGCGCCTGCGTCTCCGGCGATCGGCTGCGCTCCTCTCCGTTCCACCACCACCATCAGCCTCGCGGTGAGCCCCCGTTTCCCCCTGACAACCTCTCTGACCTCTTTGCTTCCTGTACTCGCCGGATCAACGGTCGAACGCTCTCTGTGCATAGTGTTCACGTGCGACTGCCTGCTGTGTGCCGTAGAAGATTCACCTCGTCCGCGTAGCAGATCCTCTCACCAACCCCTCCTAGCCGCTTTGGTCGTCGTTGCCTGCGTCCGAGCGATCGATCGCGAGTTCGATCCGCCGTAGCGACGCGCGGTGCGCGCCGTCAGTTTCGTCAGACAAATGCCAGGAAGAAAAACAGTAAACGTTGGCAACTTTGCAAATACCCCCCCTCCCCAAACCTTTTTCCTCAACCCGCAATCCACCAGGTCCCACCTGTCATCGTCGCGGGGCTTTTACGGAAAGGGACCTGGGTTTCCTGAAACTCAACCCACAGTCCCCCGCTACGCCGCGTGGTAGCCCCCCTTCCACTCACTAGCGCGTGGGCCCGTTTGAGGCACGGGCCCGCCTGTCGGTCGCTGTGGCTGGGCAGCCTCGCGGTGGAAAAAAATTCGCTGCGCACCGTTTTCGCCTAGTTAGCGTAGGTCCCACCCGTCAGTGTTTGGGGCTAACCGCGGCTAGGTATAAAAAGTCCCAGATGCTTTTCCATTTTATAAAATGATATTCAGAAATGTTTAAATATGTTTTAAACTCTGTTTTTAATAACTTTTAATTTGTAATTCCAACTAATACAAATAATATATGTTTTTGAACCAGAAAAATGTGAGGATTTCAAATCTGCTATCCAAAATAATGTTTGACTAATTTAGATTTTCGAAATTGTTTAAATGTTATAAAAATGCCTTTTCTTAATTAATTAATAACTTTCAATCCACAACTCCAAATTTGACAAATAATATGTCTAAATCGATCAGCGCGACGAGCCCGTTCTAACTATGCATTCCATGTTCTGAATTGAAGTATGCATCATGTTATTATTAAAAATAAGAACTGTTTATGGCAATAAAACTTGACCAAATAATTAATAAAATGGTTTATTATTGTCCCCACACCTCACCCTTGCCATGCTACTTTATTGCCATGTAAATTGTGCACCATTCATCATGGCATGCTTGTTTGCTTGTCGCATTTGATTCATATGCTTGTGCACTTTATTTATGTTGGCCCTTGGTTGTTTGGTTCTTCTTTTCGAATAGACGCCGAGCAGGGGAAATATCAGGAATCCCAGGAGTACTACCTAGATCCGCCCCTCGCTTCAACTGAGCTGCCAGGCAAGCACTACCACATGCTTGCATACATATAGTACCTATTGCCTCTATCTTATTCTTGCATCATTGAGTCGCGATTGCATTAAATTGAATCCCAAGTACTGCATAGCCTCTACTTTTTAAACCCCACCGAAGCTTGTTCCTCCATCCCATGAGCCATTACTACAGGAGTTGTTTGAGTCATCCGAGTCATAGAACATCATGTGTAGGGTATGTGAGTGTCTGATGGATAACGAGGTACCTAAACAACTTAACTTGAGTAGTAATGGGATAACTAATGAAAGAGGCACCGGTGGGCAATATCTGTTATTTAGTTTTCCTGCTCACTTGTGTCCCGTAGGACCCCGAGTACTTGATTCCTGTTCCTTGACTATTCGCACTATCCACATCCGGGAGGCCGTGGACCCCCCTCAGCCAGAGCTTGATTTATTTCTATTTCTCGGGGCCACAAAGTAGTTTGGGGCTTTGTAACTATCCTGTACTTATGCCATGCTTTACTGTTTTAGTTAAGATTGTGCGAGGAGCACCTGTACTATTTAGGATTGCGGAGTGTTTTCGCGGTATCGACAAGCCCAGTCACACTTTCGGGTTCCTAGTCGTTTACAGCCATTGGCGCAAACCTTGGGTCCGTCTCGGAGCTGGCCAACTTCGTTGCGGGTAGCTTAATGGGGTGGCCCCCTGAAATATTTCTGAATCCTATGATCGCTTTGTCGTGAATGCCTCGTTGGGTTTTGAGTTGGTTTTTCCGAGGTTGATCGACTGTGTGTTGCTATTTGTGCACCCCTGCGGGGTAAATCTTTCTGAAAGCCGTGTCCGTGGTTATGGACGACTTGGAGCATATTTTCTCGACCATAGACAAGTATAACTAAAGTACCGCTTTGAATTTGACTAAATACCTGACTAGTAAATAGTGCAATACTCATGGAATGGTTAATAAAACTGCCAATGGATGGGTTGTTCGTCCGCTTTCTCGTTGGTAAGCGAGAAGGAGGATGGATCTGTTACTTTATACTATCATAACTGTTGTTACTAATTAACGGACATCCGTCTATCATTGGTTAGCCGGATGGTTAGCGAGTGTCTGTAGACTTGTTAGTTATTCTCTTTTGCTGCAATTGCGTCACCCCAGGTATATGTCCCCTTTAGAGGCATAAAGACTTGTTGAGTACCCCTAGGGTCTCACACGATAAATCGTTTGATTCAGATGAACAGGTGTATTCGCAAGATGGATATTGGGTGGAGGAGACAGATGATGTTGGCAACGATCACTCGGTGTAGAGATTTCGGGGATGGGGATCCGCGAGATCTGTGGGCGGGATGTGTTTATTTATATGGCATCTTATGCCGATTTGCTCCTTATCCGTACTCGGATCTTGTTTTCCGCTTCCGCCTGATACTCTGATGTTTGATGTATGAGGAGTTATCCTGAACTATTATCTATATCTAGGATATTTGGATCTTGCCGTATGGCGTTGCAATATTTCTATTTCTTTCAGATGGAATGGCTCTGAGAACTGTTGTAAGGTAGCTTGCATACATACTCACTTGTGTATGTATTTGATCTCTTCGCCTGTTGCCTACGCCGCTCGCTCTTGTCCCGATGTCTTGGAAGTGGTTAGGACGGCCGATGGGTCTACACGTGGGCGGTCCCCTAGGCCCCCGATGTACTATTTTAACCACTTCCGTTTCATCCAGGCTTGAACTTAGAGCGTAGGGTCCGAGGTTGTTACAGTCAAGGATCGTCAATATCTTTGCCGTCAATGCGCAAAGAAGGATCGCACCATCGACCGTCTTCACAAGAAGGTAGCCGACCTTGAGAAGACCATCAAGGAGCAAGAAGCTCAGCTTGTAGCAAAAGAAGAAGAAGAGGAAGGTGTCTAGGGAGATATGGACTCTTACCTCAGCAATGATGAAGACTTTCTGGAGGAGGATATTGTGGACTTCTACAACGACGATGATGACTCCGACTTCATCGATGATGAGTAGATGCACTAGAGCACTATCGTAGCATGAGGAGTATCGGTCCCAATGTATCGTAGCCTGTAGAATGGTTCTTAAAACCATCTGTTTTCCTTTGTTGTGGTGTGTGTGTGTTTGTATCGTGTGCCTTGCTTGAATGAATGAAATGAAGTTAGTTGCAAAACCTGAGTCAAACTCAAAGTTTAGCTTGAAGTCAAAACCATGAACCTTAGAACTTTCCCTCTTACCCCTTTATCTATCTCAATCTTCAGATGACTCGTGGAAACCCCGGAGGGAGCAGCTCATCGTAGGACCCGATGCTACAGATTATGCAGATGCTAGTTGCCAACCATGAAGCTAGCAGGGCAGAGCGCCAAGCCAACCTAGCAACACTGCAGCAGATCGCCCAGATGGCCCAAAACAACCAAGGCCATGGAAATTAGGATCATCAAGGGTCCAAACTAAAGAATTTCCAGAATACCAATCCCCCAATCTTTAGCACATCGGAGAACCCACTGGACGCTGATGGCTGGTTGCAGACAATGGAGAACAATTTAGAAGTAGCCAGAGTTGATGACAACGAGAAAGTTCTATTTGCCACCCACTATTTGGCAGGAGATGCAAGAGCATGGTGGAACAACACCCGCACAATGAACCATGGTCAAGTGATGACATGGGGAGCCTTCAAAATCAAGTTCAGTCGCACCCACGTGCCGCAGGGTCTAGTCACCAGAATGAGGGATGAATTCAGAGAGTTGAAACAAGGCAGAATGACTGTAGTGGAGTATCGTGACATATTCTTGTCCCTTGCCAGGTATGCAACTGACGAGATCAACACTAAGGCCAAGAAGAAGGAGAGATTCATGAACGGACTGCATGATGAGGTGCAGACTGTCCTCGTCAACATCCGTTTTGAAGATCTCGAAGAGCTAGTCGACTCTGCCATTCAGATGGAAGGGAAGATCAACCAGGCAAACGACAACCGCAAACGTCATATGGTGCACCAAGCTGGACCCAACAGTCACTAGAAGTATCGTCCCAACCCTTCTGCGGGATATGCACCAAGGAACAACCGACCCCTAATGTCTCGCCTAAGCTACCCCAACCGTAGCGGAGGAACTATGAAGTCCGGAGGAAACAACAATTACCCCGGCAACGCCGGCAATTTCAACCGTGCACCTCCTAAGAGCAACAACAACAACAACACTACACCTAGAACTGGAAGCAATGTTGTGCCCGTGGTAGCAAAAGACAAGTCTCTGACCACTTGTTTCGAGTGTGGAGTGAAGGGTCACTATTCCAATGAGTGTCCCAAGAAGATTGCTGCCACTGCCAATGTGAATGCCCCAGCTCAACAACAGCGCCGTGTTCAACCAGGAAGAAGAGTCGCCCCAGGGAACCCTCACAACCACAATGGTCGTCTCTTCCACATGAACGCCGAAGAAGCCCAAGAGGTGCCAGATGTAGTGTTGGGTATGTTTTATGTCAACTTAGTTTTAGCAAGAGTGTTGTTTGATTCTGGAGCATCACACTCATTTGTCACCGAAGAATCTGCATGCACTAGTAAGATTCACCCAACCAATTTGAAGCATGTCATGATAGTTCAAATCCTCGGTTCAACTATAAGAGCTAGAAAATTTTGCAAAGCTGTGCCTATCAGAATACATGGGATAGATTTTTACGCCAATCTAATAGTACTTGGAACCAAAGGTTTCGAAGTAGTACTAGGTATGGATTGGATGTCAAAGCATAAAGGACTGATAGACTGTGCTAAGAAATCCATCACCATGACTAGTAGCTCGAGAGTCTCAGTAGAGCATATATCTGAAACCTTACCCCGTCAATTCAAGTGCAATAAGAGTATAGCCCCACCCACCATAGACCAAGTCAGAGTAGACTGTGAATACCCCAACGTATTCCCAGATGAATTGCCAGGTATGCCCTTGGATAGGGATATTGAGTTCATTATTGAACTAATCCTCGGAACCGGACCCATAGCCCAGAGACCCTATAGTATGAACCCCTCAGATTTAGTGGAATTGAAGAAGCAGTTGGACGCTATGCTGGCAATAGGCTTGATTCAACCAAGCGCATTGCCATGCAGATTGTCAGTGTTATTCATCAACAAGAAAGATGGAGGCAACCGTTTGTGCATAGATTACAGGAAGCTGAATGACGTCACCATCAAGAACAAGTATCAGTTGCCAAAGATAGAGGATCTATTTGATCGGTTGACTGGAGCAAATGTGTTCTCTAAGATCGATCTTAGGACTGGTTATCACCAACTTAAGATTCGTGCAACGGATATTTCGAAGACCACCTTTACTACTCGTTATGGTTTATACAAGTATACGGTCATGTCTTTTGGATTAACCAATGCCCCTGATTATTTCATGAACCTCATGAATAAGATCTTTATGAATTTTCTAGACAAGTTTGTCGTTGAGTTTATCGCCGATATCCTTATCTACTCCAAGTCAGAAGAAGAGCATGAGCAACATCTGAGAATCATCCTTGAAACCCTCAGAGAGCATCAGTTGTATGCCAAGTTCAGCAAATGTGAGTTTTGGCTGAAAGAGGTAGGATTCCTAGGACATATTGTGTCTGCCGGAGGAATAGCTATTGATCCCACCAAGATCAAAGATGTCGAAGCATGGGAAGCCCCAACCACTCAAACCCAAGTCCATGCATTTCTCGAATTAGCGGGATATTACCGCAAGTTCGTAGAAGGATTTTCAAGCATAGCAAGACCCATGACCCAATTGTTGAAGAAGGACAAGAAGTTTGAATGGACCGACAATTGTGAAGACAGTTTCCAAGAGCTGAAGAAGAGATTGATTTCAGCCCCAATATTGATCATGCCAGATATCAAGAAGCCGTTTGATGTGTATTGTGATGCATCCAAGATTGGTCTCAGATGTGTATTGATGCAAGAAATCAAAGTTATCGCATATCTGTCTCGACAACTGAAGCAGCATGAGCAGAACTATCCGACCCATGATCTTGAATTAGCAGCCGTAGTTTTGGCATTGAAGACATGGCGTCATTATCTTATGGGTAATCGTTGTGAGATTTATTCAGATCACAAAAGCTTGAAGTATATTTTCACTCAGAAAGAGCTGAATATGAGACAAAGGAGATGGATAGAGTTAATCAAGGATTATGACCTTGACATTCACTATCACCCCAGCAAAGCCAATGTGGTAGCGGATGCTCTTAGAAGATTGCCGTGTAAGCTAAACACCATGATAAAGGAGAAGCAACCAAGTTTGTATGAGGAGTTGGAGCAGTTTAGAACTGAGCTTGTTAGCAAAGGATTCTTAGCTAGCATTGAGCTTCAACCCACTTTGATTAGCCAAATCAAGGAAGCCCAAAAAGGAAATGAAAGTATCGACGGAATCAAACGTCGTATTGGTACAAGAAAGGTACCTGGATTCACCAAAGACGAAGAAGGAGTTCTGTGGTACAAAGGCTGTATCTGTGTGCCAGCAGATTCGGAACTGAATCAAGTTATCATGCAAGAAGCTTATGATACTCTTTATTCTATCCATCCCGGAGGAACGAAGATGTATCAAGATTTGAAAGAGCAATTTTGGTGGCACAAGATGAAGAGAGAAATCAGAAGCTACATCGCCAAGTGTGATATCTACCAAAGAGTCAAAGCGGAACAACAGAGACCCACGGGACTGTTGCAACCATTGTAGATTCCGGAATGGAAATGGGATTCCGTTGGAATGGACTTTATCACCGGTTTACTTACTTCTAGTAGGGCAAATGACTCAATCTGGGTCATTGTTGATGGACTGTCCAAGGTAGCTCATTTTATACCTGTCAAGACAACCTACCAGAGTTGAAAGCTAGCAGAGTTGTACATTGCTAGAATTGTTAGTCTGCATGGAACCCCCAAGACCATAGTATCATATCGAGGAACCCAATTTACCTCAAGATTTTGGCAGAAAGTCCAAGAAGGATTAGGAACCAAGTTGAATTTTAGCACATCTTATCACCCGCAAACTGATGGACAGACTGAAAGAGTCAACCAAATCCTAGAGGATATATTGAGAGCTTGCGTGTTAGAGTATGGATCAAAATGGGAAGATTGTCTGCCTTTCATAGAATTTTCATACAACAACAGTTATCAAGCCAGTTTGCAAATGGCACCATTTGAGTTCCTATACGGAAGAAAGTGTCGTACCCCTTTGAATTGGTCGCAAGTAGGAGAGAGTCGGATTTTTGGACCCGACATTCTCCGAGAAGCCGAAGAGAAGGTTCACAAAGTCCGTGAGCACCTCAGGACCGCCCAATCCAGGCAGAAGAGTTATGCGGACAAGAGAAGGAAAGACCTGCCTTTCAATGTCGGAGATTTCGTGTATCTCAAGGATTCGCCATTGAAGGGAACGCAGTGTTTTAGTCTGAAAGGAAAGTTAGCCCCCAGATAAATCGGGCCCTTCAAGATTCTGAATCGCCGGGGAGAAGTATCTTATCAACTGGAACTGCCAGAAGAGATGCCAGCCATCCACAATGTGTTCCATACCTCGTTACTTCGCAAATGCCTAGAAGTGTTGGAGAAGACTGAAGTTTTCAAGAACATCGATCACCGAGCTGTTGATATCAACAAGGATCTGACATATCGTGAAGTGCCCATCCGTATCTTTGAGGAAGCCTACAGAACCAACAGGACCCGGAGTATCAAATTTCTCAAGATCCAACGGAGCAACCATACCGAAGAAGAAGCCACTTGGGAGCGAGAAGATTACATTAGGACTGAGTTCCCAGATCTCTTTAGTTCCTAGTTTTCTTTCTTAAATCTCGGGACGAGATTTTGTTTAAGGGGGGAAGGTTTGTAACATCCCAAAACTTTAATCAAGGTGATCAAGATCAAATCTACCCAATTTAGGGTTAACAAAAACTTTTCCATTTAAAAATCTTTAAGCATTCATATGTGTGTGCATTTAAAATAGGAGTTGTTGTGAATTGCCACCATTGAGTGATCTATTGGTTGTAAAATGATTCTAAGGTGAATTACACATCATCTAGATCATCCCCAAGCAAATCCCAAGGAAAAAGAAATCAAAAAGATTAAGTAATGGAAATGGTCACTTTTGCCATTTTAATCACCTAGCCTACTTTGGGTGTTCCTAGCACTCAATTCCCAACAGAGATAATTGTGGATCTTTGCGCCCCTTGCTAGTACAAGTAGTTATGTGCCAAGGCCCACTTTGTGATCTCCCAAAAACATTCAAACTCTAAATTTAAATGACATTTGAAAATTGAATCTAGTGTATGTATCAAGATCACACTATTTCAAAAACCATTCAAATGAACTCCATTTCAAAATCCCAAACAAACCTAGATGCTTAAGCTTAAGATAAACCACTCCACCAAAAATCATCCAAAAATTCAAATATTTTGTTCATGCGGCCATTTGATCGAGCACCTTGTGAGCAGAATAAAATGGCCTAACTAATACTGTTTTTGAGCAAATCTTGTCGAGCCATTAAACACATTGATCACCTTGGTCTCCCCTAGGCCCAACCAGACCAAAACCAACCCCTGCCCTAGCCCCTGGCGCCAGTACCACGCCGCCCTGAAGCCATGGTCGCCGACCGATCGTGCCCGAGCCACAGCAGACCGAAAGCCCCTCTCCACCACTCCAGGGAGTGAGGCGTGACCTCACCGCCGCCCACGGTCCACCCCACGGCCATAGATAGCCACTGGACCACCCCAGAGCAGCGCCACCCTTTCTCTCTACGTGCAGCCAGAGCGCCCTCGCCACTAGCACACCATAGATCGCGCCTCGACACCAAATCGCGCACGACGCTCTGCCTCGACCCCCTCAACCTGCCAGACACGGTCGTGCACCACCGCGCGACCCACAGTCACCAGGAGCACTGTCGAGAACCGCCTCTGTCTCCCAGAGCACGGGAAGCTCCCGACCATTAGGCACCGCCCCTAGCCACGCCATTAAGCTCTAGACGATCGCCAGTAGACCGCCCACCGTCCTCCTACCTAGCCCACACCGGTAGCCCCCTGTATCGCCGTCACCGACGAGCTCCGCCCACACCCGTCGGTCCCCTCGTCGAGCCTATATAAGGAGGGAACCTCTAGCCTCAATCGCTACACCATTCCACTCCCCTATCGTCACTAATCATTTCCCCTCTCTCGTCAGAGCCGCTCGAGCAGCCCATCGCCAAAATTCCGCTAGAGGTAACCGCTCTAGAGGAGGAGACGTGGTCGTCGATTTCGTCCACCTCAGCCCCTGCCGCGAGTTCTCCTGAGCTCGCCGTCATCCACCAGTTCGTTTGCCCGCCTCACCGCACTAGCTAGAGCCCTGGTATGTCCCCAGTAGACCCCCACCGACCGCCTAGGGTTCAGTCTCACCGGCGACGAGTCTGTCGTCGACGACGACCGTGGACTGTAGATCTTGTTCTAATCGTGTGGTCCTGATCACCATGTACCGCTTCGGGTTTTAAGTGCCACTGACATGTGGATCCCCCTTGTCAGTTGCCCGCTGCGTCGCTGAGCGTCACTAGGCCGGCCCAATTAGTTTCCCGCGCTGACCCAGTAATTCAAATTAGGTTTTTTCTATTTATACTTAAAATCAATTTTGTCCCTTAGTTTAAAAATCAATTCAAAAAGTTTTACAAATCCAAATCGAGTGATTCCAATTTTGTTGGAAAGGTAATGAAAATATATATCCAAGCCCGTTGGATTTAAATTATTTAGAGTTAGAGATCTCTCGTAGTAAAAATAACAAGACAGAAGCTTTTGCACATTCAAACATTTTTATAAAATCAACCATGATAGCTTTTGAGTTTATTCCAACTCTCAAAAATCACATTTAACAATACCTATCTGAATATGTAATAATATTAAGGTTTGCATGTAGTGACTTTGGACTAGTACCAAAATAATGCTATATAGGCATTTCTAGTCACTTTAAATCATTAATTATTAAACTTAAACTTATTATGGACAGTTGGAGTGGCCATACTGTTCCATTGTCAGATGTTTTCAAAACAACTTATGAAATGAATTGTGACATGACTTGACCACAACAGAGTTGTGACTATGACAATTAAGTTCCCACTTAGGTGATTTCAAACTTTATTTTATCTTTCTTTGTTTCTGAACTCAGCTTAGGTTTCAAACTTAACTTTACAAATAAACTTAGAGTTAGCATTCCTACTAGAACTATCTTACTTGTTAGTGGTAGTTTGCGAGTACTTAAAGAGTACTCATGTCTTTTGTCCCTGGCTATTCCCGTGGCCAGACTATGAAGGAGACCACCAAGATGAAGGACCGCAGGATAGCTATGATAACTAGGACTATCTTCCATCGTCATCATTGCTTGTGCCCCTGAAGATGGACCCCACCGCTATGCTTATTATTTATTCCGTTGCTTGTTGTATTAATATTGGATCATGAGATCCTTTATTCGTGTAAGACCTTATTATGGTTTGTAATGGATGATGTACTATGATATCCAATCTGTTATGTCTCGCAAAAATGGTAATCCTGAGATTGCGATGTATGGCATAACAGGCATCTGGGATTAAAAATCTGGGTGTTGACAATTGTGAACTTGAGCTTGTCGAAAGTTTCTTCATCATTGCGGTCATTGCGACGAGCTTGGTGGCCTTGTTGATGATCTTGTTGTTGATGCGGTGGAACTTGGTTCTCGTGACCTTGGTGAAGAGCTTTCTCTTGATTGTGTTGTTGTGGAGCTTGCTCTTGCTCTTGGCACGGTTGTTGACGACGTTGGGGCACATGGGCCTCATGAGGGTGATGAGGATGTGGAGCTTCATGACGCGGTTGATGATGAAGAGGAGGCTCGTTCCTCGGTTGGTGGTGTTGATTAGGAACATGGGCCTCACGTCGAAGATCATGGTGTTGAGCCTCTTGACATGGAGGGCGTCTCTCAACTTGTACCACTTGACGCTCCATGTTTTGTTGTGGTGGAGGAGGCGCCTCGTGATGACCATGGTGTCGGTGTGGACGTTCATGACGATGATGATGAGGAGGAGGATCTTGAAGAGCTTCACGTTGATGACGAGCTTGATTCTCCAAATTGGAGTAATCACTTATTGTGTCAAGTATGTGTCGGGGTCGATGGTGGTGGACTTGCGGTCCGTCTTGTGGTTGCTCATGTTGGATCAATAGTGCCCTTGCATGATGACAGTGTGCTTCTTGCCTTGCTCGTGGCCTTGAAGACAAATCACCATAATAGCTTGACGTTGTGGCGTGCCGTGGGGAAGGTACATAGTTCGAAGAGGTTCCATCTTCAACCACGGGGGCGTCATTGCGTCTTGGAGCACTTGGATGTAGATCTTGTTGCGGAGGTGCATGACGATGTGAAGAACTTGAAGAGCTTGATGCACGTGAACGCGGTCTTTCCATTCATTCCATGAGGCGTCGAAGATTGTCATTTGTTTCGGCGACGGAGCATTGAAGCGCTTCATTTTGGTGGTCGAAGTTGTGATGCATTGCTTGCATTTGCCTTTCGAGGCCATCGAAGCGGTTGTCGATGTTCTTGAACTCGACTTGCGTCTCGCCAAATTGTTCATCTTGTCGCGTCTCAAGGGCTTGGCAACATTCATGGAACTCTTGTCGAACGATGAAGTGACTTGCGCGCGTCATGTACGGTCCTTGATCTTCTTCTTGGGGAGGTGGTTGGCTCGACTCACCTTGCTTATCCATCATGCAAAACACACAAGTATTGTGTATGGAGGTGGAATATTATGGTGTTAGCCTTGTACCTCACCTTGGGGATTGCACCGAACTAGAAACCACAAGTGAAAGCTATAAGCGTGCACAGTGGAATCGCAAAGAAAACTCACACTAAAGAAAGAACTAACTCTCAAAAGTTGTGGGTAGAAGGTTAGGGTTGTGGAAAACCGAACGAAACGATCTAACGAAAAGGTTATTGTCAAATGTGGTAGAGAACCAAAAGATCAAAGCAAATGGGAAGAGATCTACACAACACTAGGATACACACACGTGGAGACGGATGTGGTTAGCACGACTATGAAAATGAGCACAAAAAGGTCCTAACGAGGACCACAACTTGTTCGCCAAAAGAGAAATAAGAAACGGATTTGTGCACTTGCCTCGGTCATGCTCTTTTTCTCTCTTTGCTTACAAGCTTGATACTCTCTTTGTATTGGGAGACTATGTATCTTTCTATTTTTCTTTCGCTTTTTCTTTTTCTCTCTTTTTTTGATTCTTTTTCTCCCTTTCTATACGACTATGTTAACTCTTGTTTTTGCTCTCACACTCTCACTTTCCAAGGACAAGTGCACAATGCTTAGGCAAACACAAGATGAGTTGCTCTCATAGGATAGATACACACAAGGAAGAAGGGTTAACAAGGTGGAGCAAGTTCTACCTTCGGTATTGATGTCTTGCTTCCGGTGTTGGAGATGATGTTTGGTGTCGCGATATCGATGAGCGCGGTATGTGGATATTGTTGTGGAAGCTTGAAGTTAGTTCGCGACAGGCACATGAAATACGAACAACGCTAGAGGAAAAATGGACAAAAATTGGGTGAAACATGAATTTCAGTGGCCAAACCGGCGGCACCGGACCTAGCGCCGTAAATTCCGGTCGCGTTTCCGGTTCGCCGGAACGTGCGCCGGAAATTCCGGCGGCTGGGCCGGTCCGCCGAGCCTGGTGCCGGTTTGAGTTCGTGGCGAACTCCAAAAGTCAAATCGGTCAAAAATTTCGGAAATTTGTCCAAATTGGGCTGGGAAAAGTTTCTAGGAAGGTAGATTAGTACCCAAAGCAACAGATCTATGGAACAAAACCACGAAAAATGCACCAAATTAAGAGATCAATCTGAAGGCAAATTGGGGCTCTTTTTTTGGGGATTTTCGAATTTTTGGTGGACAGAAGAAAAAATTGTGGGGGAATTCATGAGCAACGAAGCTCTTGATACCAATATTTTGAGGGCAAACCTCTAGGGTGGCCCGATCTTTAACGAATCCAACTCAAATCGAGGATGGAGTGCGCGGAGAGGAGGGAAGGAAGAAAATGACGAACTCACGCACGAAGAGCGCGATGAACACACACACACCCAAAACCCCTATACACACCACTAGCTCATGCCGGTGGTGATCGGTCCGGCGCAATCCCTAGGGTCGGCGTCGAGCGGAGGACTCTCTCTCAAACCGGCACGGCGAGATGGGAGACTCGTTGAGATCTTGACGTCTAGGCAAAGGGACTTCGATGCCTAGGCCTTGTACAACGCGGAGGCATGATGCAAACTCCAACGAGGTTTGGGGATATTTGGTGCTCCTTTGTCAAAGGAGCATGAGGCAAGAACTAGATAGATCCACAAGGGGTTTCCACTTATTCCAAATATCATGCCTCGGGTTTACAATAGAGGTGGGGGCTATATATAGGCCAACAACAAGTTCAGGGGTAGTTTGGGCATAAAAGGGTAAAGCTGGACGAAAAAGGCAATATTCTCGGGCATCAAACCCTAGTCGAATAGATACTGGAGGAGTTCCGGCAATAAGTCTGGTCGCGCCGGACTGGGCGCCAGAAATTCCGATCCGCGACCAGAACCGCAAGCAAAGACACATTTCGGTCGGCCCCGGTCTGTTTCGGCGAGCGCCAGAAGTTCCGGTCGTTGGTCCAGTCCTTCGGGGCGTGCGCCGGAAGTTCCGGCGAGGAGTCCGGTCCGCCGGTTCTTGTTGGCTTGGCTCCTTCTCTTGGCATTTCTTCATGGGGTTCATACCTGATGATGCATAGGGTATTGGCATGAAGTAGCAAGCCATCCAAGGATGTATCGAAGTCACACGAGACAAGGAGCGAATTCACCTTAGCTTGTAGGAGCTTGGCTCGGGCACGGGTCATCGGTCCACTTGGGGGACTTGTTGGTGTAGATGTAGGAGCATCCGTAGGACGGGCTGCATCAGTTTCACATCTTAATGGAACTAGGAAAGCTAATGTCCATGTTTTTCTGTCAGAATAAGTGATCACTGCTACAATGGTTCATGTGATAGTTATATCGTTAAATTTATGCATGATACTAAAAGTTATTATGAGAGAGGGAAGATTGTTCTTATGCATCTCAATAACATTAAGTTTCCTCGCTTTATGTTGAAAGTCTTTAAGTTGCTTGTTTTGCCTTCCTATGCTAGTAGCCTCTGGTTTCAACAATTTATTTTCTTACAAAATCCCCTTGCATAGGAAGTGGGTTAGACTTAAATATGTGTATATTTGCTTCTTGATGATCTCTTTTGCTTCGATTCATACTCTTATGTGAGCTCATTGAAATTTATCATGCCCATCTTAATGGCTATAAAGAAAGAGCTTCTTGGGAGACAACCCAATATATTTTTGCTTTCAGTTTCTTTTTATTTATTTGAGTCCTGGAAGTTATTGCTTCTGTAATAACCTCTCCTTATCCTTTTTTGTTTTTTTGTGTCAAGATCAACCTCTAATGAGAGAGAAGTAATATTTGGGGAAGTTGTTGTCCCGAAACAGATTTTTGTGCTTCACTATAAAAAATCATTAAAAATCCCAGAATGTCGTACATATATGTAAGTTTTTGTGTGCATGCCCCAGGTTATTATTTAACTTTCGTTAGTTTTGCACTTTTTGATTTGAGACATAGAAGATTATAGAAAAAAAATGATCTTTACCTGCTGGTCTGTTTTGACAGATTTCTGCCATTTCTGCATTTGCCTCTTAAATCGATTTCCTTTTTGAATTCCTTTTTGGGCTTTCGAGAGGAGTTGTTTCAGTAGCTTATGTTTTGATGGATTTCAGTCGAAATTGAACTTAAAAGGTTTATTACCTTGCATGCACTAATGTTGCTAATGAGAATTGTGTGAAAGAAATTTCTAGGTTCTAGGATAAAATGGTGTAATACGATGGTGAATGGTTAAAAGACTCAAGCAATGAGTTTATGAGGATGAAGATATTGATGTTATTCAAATGGTGACTCCGAAAGAATTTATTAAATGCCAATTTCAGAGACTTGCAGAGTCTGTTTTCGAATAGGTAACAGTTCTAGTAAGGAAAGGTCCGCGAAAATCTTTCAAGTTATATTTTTGTAGTTTTTATCTAACATGAAAAGCAATGAGTCGAAAGAGGGACGGAAACAGAGCTCGGGTGGCTCACACCACCCCATGGCGTGGGCCCACCTGGCCGCACCACCAGGGTGTGTGGCCACCCCGGAGCCAGTCTCCGACCCGTTTTCTCTTAGTACTTTCCTTTTGTTGTAAAACTTTGTAATATATAATCCCCCGGATCCCCCGAGGTTGTATATCGTGTTCTTGTCATGTTTTCGTTTTGATCTGTTTCTGACAGGTGGAGCCTCAGTTTTGGAGCCACAGTGTCTTCCTCTAGATCAACCAAGGAAGATTCCTCCACGGACATCATCAACCCATACATGCGTGAGTGGAAGATTCATCCCAAGGAGTTGTTGCTCGAAGATGGGAAGGTACAGATAAATGAGGTTTAGGGCCCTAAAGGTGGAGGTAGTCTAGAGGACATGATGGAAGCACTAGAACATGAAGTCTTTAGGTACAAGAAGATGGTGGAACACGAAGTGGATATCATCGATAAGATTAGTTCAGAACTCATCGCCGAGCACCAGAAGGAGACTGCTGAGCTTAAGGATGAAATTCTCTCACTCCACCGAACAACCAACCAACTACAAGCACAACTCTACGACGTGCAAAATCAAAACTGTGAGTATGAGGTTAGGTTTAAACACATATGTGATGCTGCTAGTTTCAGGATGTTGGAAACCAGGATGTCTTTTGTTGATGGGGAGCCCTTACCTTGGAAGTCATACGATGACGAGAGAATACCACCACCACCGAAGGAGTAATTTGTCATCAGGTTTTGGCATCCCCTTGGTTTATTCCAAGCTTGGGGGAGTGCCGCGGTATCACATCTTTTATCTTTTATCTTTTACCTTTTTAAGTAGAGTCATATCATGAATAGATAAGTTATAATATAGGATGGTTTGCATTGTGGAAGTATCCCCCTCTCGTTAGATATCTATGTATCCCTTTGTGTGAGTTGCTGTTATGGAATATTAATGAGAACTTCTATCATTTACTTTTTGCATATCTTATTTTAGTTTGCAATTTCTGTTATATGATTGATCTTGTAGTTAGTATTGGTATCACATTGGTATCATTAAGTAAATTTAGTTGGTTTTGGAAAATCTGGCTCGGTCAGTAGAAACACTATTATGAAAATTGAATGAAAAAGATAAAAGTACTCTTGAGAAATATAATTTAATCATCTTTCTTTCTTGATTGGCTCATAAGCTTAGTATTCTCTAGTTAAGATCTTTTGTGCTTCCAAGGAAGATTGCATGTTTGTTTTTATCACTTGTATGTTTGTTTGTTTCCTTCAACTCTTATACTTGCTACCTAGCCTTGCTAGCAAAAAAACCTGTACTGGGAGGGAATGCTTCTCGTGCATCCAATCCTTAAACCAAAACCTATGCCATTTGTGTCCACCATACCTACCTATTAGCATTATTACTATTCCAAGTAAATTCATGTTTTTATCTACCTTCCGAATTAAACTTGTTATTTGAAAATTAGTGATTAAAGCTCTCACAAACTTGATGGCACACTTTAATTTCTTGCACTTAATAAATTTGAACCATTGTGCCCATCTATGTTGTGTATATGCTTGCGCTTTTTAAGTTGTGAATTCGCATAACCATGTTACCATGGGAAACTCTTTCGACATTGCACTTATTTAGTTGATATCATCTTTGGCTTATGGATCCCTGTGGTGTGAAATAAAAGGGGAGCTTGTAAGCTCATGGAGTTGGTATGTGTGTTAGAGAAACACCTGGGCGGCTAGCCTAAGCCATGCCTAATCATGGTGGAAACTTGCAGCATAACCATAGTGAGCAATCTGTGAAGCATCCTCAATAAAAACCTATGTAAATAGCAAATAAAAAGATCGCTAAGATGCTCATTGTCTGCTTGCCTTGTCATTTTGATATGGGAAAGTTTCCATATCATCGGGAAAGGGGTACCCATTGGCGGTTCTCCATGATACACGTGTATTTGCAATAACAAGAACTTACTCGTGACTAAAGTTGAGTAGCATGAGGTTTGGTAATCGTAAGCACGGGGCACGAGATTTTCAACTTATAACTTGTCAAGCATATCCTCATTCACTTTAACCTTAATCACCTCAAGATTCTTATGATAGGGACAATGAGAGCTGAAAGTTAATAAGTACCATAATTTTTGGAAGCTCTTTATGAAACTTCAAATCCCTGCTTCCCTCTGCGAAGGGCCTATTTTTACTTTTTAGTTGAGTCAGTAAACCTATTCCTTTCTATCTTAGCAAGTATTTGAGTTGTTGTGTTTCATTCATATCATATGATGATTTATTCAATCATGTTTCTTATGTTCCTTGTTTTTCACACTGCTCTTATCTTAGTGAATATTACTTTGAAAGCTATCATTGAAAACCCATTATGTTCGAACTCCTGCAAATTGTTAACTATTCTTTGACCAAGAACAAAGTTTGCCATTACCAATTATGATTTACTTTGTGTATCTTTATTGTGTTTCCTTTACTTACTGCAAGTTAAGTTATATAATAGTGAGTTGTCTTCTATTATGATTTATGTATTGATGAATCTGATGCTTCTTGTTCGTACTCTTTAATCAACACTTCACTCCATAAACCTGAGGTCATGTTTATGGAGCTTAGTTTTCGCTTGGGGACAAGCGAAGTCTAAGCTTGGGGGATTTGATACGTCCATTTTGCATCACTATTCTATATCATAATTTACTATTATTCATTGATATATTTCATATTAAGAGATGATACTTATGTTATTTCATCTGTTTTTGCATGGTTGATGAGTTTTGCAGGATGGACCGCTGAAGTCAGGATTCTGATGGAAAAGGCACTCTTTGGAGGCAAAATTTGTGAAGATCAGAAAATCCCGGAAAATATATGGAAAATCCTATTTTTCCAGAAGACGAAGGAAACTAGAAGGGGGAGCGGAGATGGGCCACAGGGGGCCCACACCACCCCCTGGCGCGGGCCACCCTAGGTCGCGCCACTAGGTGGTGTGTCCACCCTGGCCCACCTTTGGCTCTACTCTTTGGCATATATAATCCTCCCGAAACCCTAAGACTCGGGGGCGACCACAGAAAGATTATGCCGCCTCTACGGGGCAGAAAACTTCAGAGAGAGAAAGAGCTCTCCGGCAGGAACAAATCTGCCAGGGAAATTCCTTCCCAGAAACGTGAGATCGTCGCCATCAACACCACCATCAAGTTGGACTTCATCGGGATCATCATCATCATCTCCACCATCATCTCCACCAGCACCATCATAACCACTCCATACCGTTGTAACAGTTGGGTGAATCTTGCATAGTTCTTAGGGGAAACTTTCCCGGCATTGTTTACTTATTGTAGTTGATGCTATTGAGTGGAACCATTGAATTATTGTTATGTTTAGATTGTTATTTACCATTATTTCATCTCTGATCTTGATCCATATGATGTATCGTGAGTAGTTCGTTTAGTTCTTGAGGACATGGGAGAAGTCATGTTGTTAGTAGTGGAATTGTGTTGAGAAAGATTCAATGGTTTGATAATTAAGTTGTGGTGTTATTCTTCTAGTGGTGTCATGTGAATGTCGACTACATGATACTTCACCTTTATGGGCCTAGGGGAATGCATTGTGTATTTGGCTACTAATCGTAGGGGTTGCCAGAGTGACAAAAACCTGAACCCCCGTTAGAAAACCTTTGCACAAGGGAGTGTAGGATCTCAAAGTTTAAGGTTGTGGTTAGGTTTTTATCTTAATTACTTTCTTGTAGTTGTGTATGCTTGCAAGGGGTATAATCACAAGTATCTATTAGTCCTAGGAAGGTCAATAATTAGCACAGGTTCACCCACACAACACTTATCAACCTAAAGAAGATTAATCAACTATATGAAGCGAAAGCACTTGACAGTATTCCCATGTGTCCTCGAGAATGTTTGGTCATCTTAAGTAATACAACCGTCTTGTCCTTTGCTAAAGAAAGGATTGGGCCACTTGTTGCATCTATTATTATTGTCTTTTATTTACTCGTACTTTATTTATCTGCATTATCAAAAACCCCTAAAAATCCGTTTGCTAAGTATTTATAGAGAATTCCTGCTCCAAGCCACTCGTCAACACGTTCTGCTCCTCGTTGGGCTCGACACTCTTACTTATCGAAAATACTGTGATACACCCCTACACTTGTGGGTCATCTAACACACATGCAATGACACTGGTGGATCCATATGTGGTTTGTGAAAATAACACACATGAAATGACACCGGTGGATCCATATGTGGTATATGAAAAGAACAGACAAGCAATGACTCTAGTGGATCCTTGTGTGGTTTGTGAAAAGAACAGACATGCAATGACTCTAGTTGTGGTTAATGAAAAGAACACACAAGCAATGAACTCTAGTGGACCCATATGTGGTTCATGAAAAGAACACACATGTAGTGACACCGGTGGATCCTTATGTGGTTTGTGAAAATAACACACATGAAATGACTCTAGCTGTGGTTAATGAAAATAACACACATGCAATGACACTAGTGGATCCATATGTGTTTTGTGAAAAGAACACACATGCAATGACTCTAGGTGTGGTTTATAAAAAGAACACACGTGCAAGGACACTGGTGGATCCATGTGGTTTGTGAAAATAAAAGACATGCAATGACTCTAGCTGTGGTTAATGAAAACAATACACATGCAATGACACTGGTGGATCCATATGTGGTTTTTGAAAAGAACACACATGCAATGACTCTAGTTGTGGTTTATGAAAAAACACACATCCAGTGACGCTAGTTGTGGTTTATTAAAAGAACACACATGCAATGACATTGGTGGATCCATGTGGTTTATGAAAAGAACAGACATGCAATGACACTAGTGGATCCATATGTGGTTAATAAAAAGAATAGACATGCAATGACTTTGGTGGATCCATATGTGGTCTATGAAAAGAACACACATGCAATGACCCTAGCTGTGGTTAATGAAAAGAACACACATGTAATGACACTAGGGGATCCATATGAGGTTAATGAAAAGAACACACATGCAATAACACTAGTGGATCCAAATAGGTTTGTGCAAAGAACACACATGCAATGACTCTAGTGGATCCGTCTGTGGTTTATGCAAAGAATAGACATGAAATGACTCTAGTTGGGGTTAATGAAAATAACACACATGCAATGACACTAGGGGATCCATATGTGGTTAATGAAAAGAACACACATGCAATGACACTGGTGGATCCATATGTGCTTTGTGAAAAGAACACACATGCAATGATTCTAGTTGTGGTTAATGAAAAGAACACACATGCAATCACACTGGTGGATCCATATGTGGTTTGTGAAAAGAACACACACATGAAATGATTCTAGATGTGGTTCATGCAAAGAACACACTTGCAATGACACAGGTGGATCCATATGTGGTTTGTGAAAAGAACACACATGCAATTACTCTAGTTGTGGTTTATTAAAAGAACACACATGCAACGACACTTGTGGGTCCTTACGTGGTTTATGAAAAGAACAGACATGCACTGACTCTAGCTGTGGTTAATTAAAAGAACACAAATGCAATGGCACTGGTGGATCCATATGTGGATTGTGAAAACAACACACATGCAATGACTCTAGTTGTGGTTTATGAAAAGAACACACATCTAGTGACTCTAGTTGTGGTTTATTAAAAGAACACACATGAAATGACACTAGTGGATCCACGTGGTTTATGAAA
>CAJUXJ010000985.1:0-21506 GCA_910589775.1 Avena eriantha
CGCTACCCCGACCTCATCCGCCTCCTCTGCATGAGCCCACCGTCGCACCATCGAGCTCGTCGCCTCGTCGGCGTCCTTTGTCCGCCACTAGGACTCCGCACATCCTCCTGCCAAGCCCTTCTTATGGCCGACGCTCGTCCTCATTTCCCTCTGCCCGGCTGTGACCCCGAGCACGCCAACCACCGCGGACGCTTCCTCCTTTTCGAGACGGAGCTGCAGCCGCCGCTCAAGCCCATGGCCGAGAGCCTCTCTAGTGCATGGACTTTTCGTCTCTGTTTGCATAGGGATTCTGGCCGTGGTGTTGTTGCCAATTCGCTATTGTGTGCACCCGCATGGTTGTGTCCTTGCTAGTGTCGCCCAGGTGCTTCCTTAGCCAAGATCAGTGTTCGGCAAGGCTCCTGTCGACTAGAACATCAACATGGACTAGTATACCGACAAGATAGACACCCGACCGAACCCTCGGCACACAAGTTCGTCTTCCCGGATGCCATGACCGACTACATGGACCCGAAGACCCTGATACCTAAGTCTGAAGACCGATCCCGGCGCGCCCGAACCCCTGTCTAATCCTCGGAACCCAAGATCATTGAACCCTAATGTGATCCCCTTTTCGAAACCCCTATTTTCATAATATTGGCATATACTTTTTGTATATAAATTGTACATGCTTGCATACATATTGTGTGGTTTGGGGGCATTATGCCGATTCACCTCATAATTAAATATGGAGACCATGTGCAGGATTTTCTAGTTTTATATTGGCTCCATTTAAATTTGTGTAGCGAACCGATGGCATGTTTTGCCTTGTTAAGACAACACTTAAATTGCGGGGTAGCTAAACACTTGAACCTTCTAATTAAATGTCGGGACTCTGGTTCCGCTTAATATTGCCTAATTGCATCACATCTTCGCCATGTCATGCATCATATCATGAACATATCCGTTCTTCTGCCGTAGTATTAAATAGTACATTCGGTGTTTCTTTTAGTGCTTTGCTTCTCCATGGATTAGGCCGATGAGTTGATGCGAGCTTCACCCTGTTCTTCGGTTGAACCTTCGGCAGTGTTTCCTAGGCAAGCATTTGTTGGAGATATGCCCAAGAGGCAATAATAAAAGTGATTATTATTATATCTTTGTGTTTATGATGAATGTTTACATCCCATGCTATAATTGTATTATTAGGAAACACTAATACATGTGTGTTTTGTAAACATAAGAGAGGCCCTAGTAAGCCTCTTGTTGAACTAGCTTGTTGATTAATTGATGATCATGGGTTCCTGATCATGGACATTAGGATGTGATTAATAACAAGGTTATATCATTAGGAGAATGATGTGATGGACGCACACCCATAGTAAGCGTAGCATAAGATCAAGTCATTAAGTTCGTATTGCTGTAAGCTTTCAAATACATAGTAACCTAATCCTTCGACCATGAGGTTATGTTAATCACCATCACCGGATGGATACTTTGATGACATCAAACGCCGCTTTGTAACTGGGTGGTTATAAAAGTGTCATTGGGTATTCTGAAAGTATGTGTTGATGAACCAAGATTGGGATTTGTCCATCCATATGACGGATAGATATGCTCTGGGCCCTCTCGGTGGAATGTCATCTAGTTAGCTTGCAAGCATGTGACTAGGTCACAAGGGATGACATATCACGGAACGAGTAAAGAGTACTTATCAGTAACGAGGTAGAACTAGGTATGGAGATACCGACGATCAAACCTCGGGTAAGTATAGTATCGCGAGACAAAGGGAATTGGTTTCGTATGTAAGTGGTTCAATCGATCGCGAAGTCATCGTTGAGTATGTGGGAGCCATTATGGATCTCCAGGTCCCGCTGATGGTTATTGATAGGAGATGTGTCTCTATCATGTCTACATATTCACGAACCGTAGGGTGACACACTTAAGGTTCGAAGTTGTTTTTAAGTAGATATGGAATATGCATTGGAGACCGAATGTTGTTCGGAGTCTCGGATTGGATTCGGGACATCACGAGGAGATCCGGAATGGTCCGGAGAATAAGATTCATATATAGGGGATCATTTTCTGAGTTAGGAAATGTTCCAGAGTGTTTGTATGAGGATTCTAGAAGGTTTCGGAATGTTCCGGAAGGTTCTAGAAGATATCTTGGAGTTTGCTTGAAAATCAAGATAGGGATCAAGGAGTCCTGGTGGGTCAAGACAAGGAGTCGTGGGGGAGGAGGACTCCTCCCCCCACTCCCAATCCACCGGCCTAGAGGAGGGGAGTCCTACAAGGACTCCCCCTCCCCAAGGCGCCCTCCCCCCTTAAATAGACGGGCAGGGCGCCCCCTCCTCCCCTGCTCTCATAACTCCAATCTCTGCCGCCTCTCTCCTCCACCCTTCTTCTGCACAGGCATAGGCGAAGCCCTGCAGAATTCTCTACTCCACCACCACCACCACACCGTCGTGCTGCTGGGATTCCGTGGAGAAGATCTACTACCTCCGCTGCTCGCTAGAACGGGGAGAGGAAGGTTTGCTTCGACTCCGCACGTGTGACCGACTGCGGAAGCGCTTCCGAAACGCGGCACCGGAAGGATCGTCAACTTGACAGACTGCGGGAGCGCTGCCAGAACGCGACGCCGGAAGGATCGTCAACTTGACAGACTGCGGAGCGCGACGCCGGAAGGATCGTCCACACGATATTGAGATCGGCAAGTGATCGACTACATCAACCACGAGATCTAATCTCGTTAACGCTTTCGGATCTACGAGGGTTAGTTCCTTTCTATCTCGTTGCTCATGTCTAATAGATTAGATCTTGGCTTTTATCTAGATTAGATCTGGGTTTTGTTCGTTCTTGCGGTAGAAATTTTTTGTTTTCCATGCTACGAACCCATCAACATTCTCCCCCTTTCTACCTATTTTGCATTTATAGTCTTTATTTTCTCTTGTTGATCTATTGCTATCTGTGTTGCAATGCCTTAGTTCCCATGCACCATTCATATTCCTTGCAGCCTCTATATTGCCTTGGACACATCCTATTTCGTGTTGATTGATAGACAATCGGCCTTGCGAGTCGTAGTTGATTGTTAGGTGCTGCTTTGCGTCGTTGTTGTTCCACAATTGTTGGAGGTTGCCACATGCTTAATGTTGTAGATGATCATGGCTTTAATTATAACTTGATAATTAAAATGCTGGGAATAGATATAACTAATGCAGAGGCAATGGTGGGTAATAGCTAATATTTGGTTTTTAACCGCTCACTTATGTCCCGTAGGCCCCGATTACTTGATTCCTGTTCCTTGACTATTCGCACTATCCACATACGGGAGACCCTATGGATCCCCCTTTGCTTGAGGTTGATTCGAACTTTATTTCTTGGGGACACAAACTAGTTTGCGGTTTTATTACTATCTTGTACTTATGCCATGCTTTATCGCTTTATTTACAATTGCGGGTAGAACCCCTGTACTATTTAGGATTGCGAAATGTTTCCGCGGTATCGACAAGCCCAGTCACACTTTCAGGTTCCTAGTCATTTACAGCCATTGTCGCAAAACTTGGTCCGTCTTGGAGCTAGCCAACTTCGTTGCGGGTAGCTTATTGGGGTGGCCCCCTGAAATAATTTGTGAATCCTGTGAATGCATTATCGTGAGGCCTCGTTGCATTTTATTTGGTTCTTCCCGAGGTTGATTGTGTGTGTTGCTATTTGTGCACCCCTGCAGGGTAAATCTTTTTGAAAGCCGTGTCCGCGGTTATGGACGACTTGGAGCACAGTTTCTTGATCATAGACAACCATAACTAAGTAGTGCTATAAATTGACTTTAACATGTCTAGTAATCAGTTTCAGTACAACAGAATAAGTAAATAAAAGTGCCAACAACTGCTGATTTGGGATGTATCATGCTGATTGTAACTGACTAGTAAGTATTGCGCTACAACAGAATGGTTAACTAAAACTGCCCACTGCTTATGATATCAGGATGACTCATGCTATCTATATCTGATTAGTAAGTGCTGCAAATATAACGGAATGAATAAAATTGCCAACTGTGTGAGTTCCTCGGGCCGACTTCCTCGTTTGGTCTCGATGGGGAAATACTAGGGAGAATATCATTTTGCGGCCCGGAAGTTGGGGCGCCCAGGCAACGTGGTACCCAAGTTAATTTTTATCACCGCGATTCGAAAAGTTGGGGCGCCAATTGCTGAGAGGGGTCTTTCGAGTGAATGATGGCCAAACCCAATATTTTCAAATCGCGCCCGTTAAGTCAGGATATTCCGTTACACTAGTTCCTGCTGTGCCCCTTCTTCGCCGGTCACTCTTTTTAGCCACCCTGCACGTGTCGTAGGGGCAAATCCATTACTGTACTTTCCTAACTCCTGACATTGAATCTTGCTGCGGTGGCGGCGGTCCCTTTTCTTCCCTTCCCCGACCCTAAATCTCCCGGCGGTGGAGGACCTTTTTTCTCTCTCCCCGACACTGAATCTGACGGCGGCGACCCAGCATGTCTTGCAAGGCGAAGGCTGTAGCTACATCGCCGACTGATTTGGGTCCATCGGGGCCCAAGTCTGGGGCTCAACGCGTAGCAGCGATGAGGTCTTCAGCCCAGTTAGCGAGGAGGCCAGCAAGGATTCTGCTCCCAAGGTACCTACGAGCAGCGGGTTGAAGAGAAAAGCAAGGCCGACGGCGGATTGTTCGGCTCCGGTGGGCGGATGCAGTACCCAGATCTCGAAGAAAAAAACCCAGGAGAAGAGCGAGAGGTGAATTTTTCTTATCTGTGCCTTATCTTGCAAGTAGATTAGTTACGGCATAATAGAATCAAATGAACTGAAATGTTCCCCTTTTTAATCAAATTAGGCACAACTTTGATACAAGGGACCTATATGAGTTCACAGTTCATGTTCGACAGTACATTGCAAAACTTGATTTTGGTTGCGAGAGGGTTGTGTTCGGGCAAGATGTGCATCTGCTTGTGAATTGCAAAGAGGTTGTGTCTGTTTCGCAGCTGGTAGATATGCTTGCCGCTAGAATTCCCTAGGGTTCTAGACAGAGGAAAAAATTGGTGTGGCGCAACATGAATGATACCTATCAGCAAATTAAGCACTCCCATGAGCTTCAGATGGTTTGGGAGTGTTGTGCAGCTGATCGTAAGGTGAAAGTTGAAGCGATGATTGATGATATGTATGCAGATGGTGGAGATCTTGCTGCCAGAGCTTCCGCTCCTAGAGAATACGGACCAATAGATGCTGATCTAGATAAGTTCAGTATACGCATAGAGGTGGATTCATACATGGCAAAACTTGATGAGGGAGTTAATAAGCCAGTTTCGTCATGTACTATGGAGATCACTGTTGATTCCAAAAACATAACTCTTGATGAAATGAGAGAGATGATCGGTAAGGAAATCAGTATTGGCCCTAAGTAGATGGAAAAAATCTAGTGGTGGCATCATAAGAAGCAGCAATTCATAGATGTTTTGGATTTTGAAGATCTTATGCAGATTATGCGATGAAAGAAGCGAACCAGGAAGGTGTTCTTCCTTGGTACCATTTCTAATGTTGTTGAACAGGTTATAGTGGATGTAGATGCCCCTATAGTGGCTGAACAGAATGAGGTGGTCGACGTTGATGAGATCTGATGAGAGCTGCTACCCTAGGCTTGCCATATAGACCGCGGGGTTCCCCTGCCTGTATTGTAATATCGACTGCTATTGCATTTAGAGCGTGTTTCTGTGATTATGTTTGTTGAGAGATTGCGATATAATGTTGTGCGAGCTGTTGAGATTTTCGGACATTTCACTCACTGAAACCATCGTTGTTGTAATAAGACATAAGTACATTGTAGTTAACATGATTATGTTTCTTAAGATGGCGTACCGTACTTGTTTCTATTATTATGTTTGTTGGCATATTGTAATGTAATGTTTTGTGAAACCATGACTGGACAAGTGATGCATAAATACATTATAGTTTACATGATTATGTTTCTTGAGATGATGTACTATACTTGTTTCTGTTATTTTGTTTGCTGAGAGATTGTAATATAATGTTTTGCAAAACCATGACAGGACAAGTGATGTGTAAGTACCTTGTAGTCGACATGATTTTGTTTCTTGAGTTGATGTAATATACTTGTTTCTGTGATTACGTTTATTGAGAGATTGTAATGTGATGTTTTGTGAAACCATGATGTGATTATGTTTGTTGAGACATTGTAATGTAATGTTTTGTGAAACCATGACTGAAGAAGTGATGCATAAGTACCTTGTAGTTGACATGATTTTGTTTCTTTAGATGATGTAATATACTAGTATGTTTTTGTTAGGCAATGAAATTGGTATGGAGGGAGTGCAGGTTTAATGTTTGAAATGAGAATGTGTGAAGAGAATCCATATTAGGCAGGAGACAGTAATCCAGGGAAAGGGCATGGTATCCATTAAACTATTGTAACATGCCAATTTAGTCATTGTTGCAGCGGGTAGAAGGGTTGCTCTCTCTCTCTCTCTCTCTCTCTCTCTCTCTCTCTCTCTCGCCGACGCTGATGCTGACGCCGACGCTGTCGCCTACGACGACGCATTCGCCATGCTATCCTTGAACGGCGAGGACGACCACCAGTCGAGTAGCGACAACCTTCTCTCCGACATCGAGTATTCCTTCCACGATGTGAGTTCCTCTGTTTTCGCGGGCTAGGGTTAGGCAATAGTAAATCTCTCGATCTGAGCTCCATATGTGCATGCAATCGTGTTCGATTTCAGCTTTGCGTTTACCTATAGGTACCATGGACGATCTATGACTCTGAATAGGAGGGCCTAGATGTCGATGGAGAAGTGCCATGTGACCATGGGCTAAAACTGAGGAGATATGTTGCATTCGAAAGCAGTAACACTGGGAGAAGGTTTTTGGGTTGTACAAATCAGGTTTGTTTACATTATGTGCAACTGTGACATGAAGTAAAATATATCGTGCATGTTCATAACACTATAGTGCGTGTGTTTTTAGGTTGGCCTGGTGTGTAAAGCAGTAGAGTGGGTGGATCTTGAGTGGCCAGATGCACTTAAGAAATGTTTGGCACAGTTATGGGAGATGTATGAGTTGGAAAGGTCAGGGAGATTTACTGATGTAAGTGATGCAGCTGAAAAAATTTACAAGTTGTCGGTACGAAATAAGGAGATGGAACAAGAAATCAAGAATTTGCAGTTAGAGCTAACTGACGGAATCGATGGGAGCTTGGTTGTTGGAACTGCAAAGAAGCTTCAGGATAGTCACATGTTGCTGATTCATAATGCAGAAAAGGAGAGGGATCAGCTCAGGGAAGACAAGAAGAAGCTAGAGTACGGCATTGTGGATCTGTTGAAGGAACTGAAGAAGGCGCACGAGGGTGAACAAGGACAGACTATAGAGGATAAAGGAAATTCGAGATGAATAATTTATGTTGTGCCAATGCCTGAAACTAGTTAACTGTAAGACTTGTAGTTGCGCTTTCCTAACTAAGCCAAACTCAATCCTCGAGCAAACTAATTTCAGACGAACACACATATCGTGCATAGAGTTAAGTTCACGCTTACAAAATTACCACTGCAGAGGATAAACTAGGCAGTTCAGTACTAAATAGACATATTTGTGTTCAAGCGAGCCTAGCTCGGAGCTGCCTATTTTCCTCCCTAAGATTGGCCAGCTCCTTCAGTACTATGTCGTGCTTCAGCTGTAGGTTCCAACGCTCCGTCACGGATTGGAGAAGTTGGTCTGTAGCCATACGATTTTCCTTCAAGATCCCTTTCATGATCTCCGTCTGCTTCCTAGCCGAGGTGCGACCTTCACTGTGTAGCTTCGCCCAGCCGGCGTTTAACTCCTTCAGTTTCTAGCACTTGTCAGAAAGGACCGCGTGTTCAACGCAGTTGGTCAAAGGCCAGTTTCTGGGAATTCTGCTTCTCCCTTTGGATTGTTGTCTTGTCATTTAGCCAGGTCGCCAGGTCCTGGTCGATCTTTCGCCTCTTTCCCTGCAACAAAAATACATAGTATGGTTTGTTCAGTTCACCAGGACAAGCTGGTTAGTTTCCATAATTAACAGAATCGACTAGTGGCACTGTCATAATTTCAAGGAAGAAGCAATCTAGGACTAATCAACATTTTATGAATCGACTAGTGGCACTGTCATAATTTCAATTTCAAAGACAAATAAGATTTATCTGTAGTTTTTGCCAATATCACCAAATTGGGTTTTTGCCAATATCACCAAATAGTAGTGGGAGAGTGGCAAACTCATAATGCAGAAACCCATGGCCAGATACATAATGGAAAGAGCACATGGTGTCCATTCATGAACATGAACACCAACACATGCCCAGATAGATAAGGAGTTGCCCTAGGATTCTTATTGCACCCTATAATGGGAAGCAGACTTGGGCATTGCTCCCTGAATCCTAAACATTACAAAAGGAGTGGAGGATGAACTGATATTCGTGTCTTTGCTAACGGGAATCAGACTTGGGCATTGCTCTGATACGCCTCCAGACATGCCCTTAGCTCCTCGTTCTCTTTCCGAACACCCTCGAGTACGGTGATCCCTCTGCTCATGTCCGCCTTCATCTCCTTGACTGCATCCAGGCAACGGTTCCTATCATGGTAGGCTCGGATGGTAGCCTTGGTGTCCTCGACGTGTCCTCTGAGTGCCTCGCTGACTTTTTCCTGCAGGAGAATGCACCTTTCCACGAGATTCCTCTTCTCCTCCATGAGCTCGTTGATTATCTTGATGACATGTTCTTGCCTGTTCAAGTTACGGTCGAGCACTTTCTGTAGCCTAACGATGTCACGTGCAAAATCTAGCGAGATCTTCTTCTGCACATATAATTGCTTGCGTAGGCTCTCATTAGCTTGGGTGAGGGAGCGTGCAAGCGCATGTTGGTTGACAATCTTGGAACTGATTGCGGCCACCTTGTCACGGTACTCGGCCTTCGATCGCTGCATCGTTCATGTTAATTGAAATAGGAATTCTATAATTACACTCCAGGTCCTAGGTGAATACTAATACAGATCAAAAAAATCGCCGTTGAATCTATTGACCGCAGTGTTAAAAATGGACCTAGAGATCTATTCATGACCATGATAAACTAATCCTAATCACAAAAAATCCATAGTGAATCTATGAACAGCGGTATTAAGGAAAGACCAAGAGATCCAGTTATATTCATGAAAACTAATACAACTTGCAAAAGAAGAAGAAAAACCAATGCGGGGCAGACAGGATCTAAGAAATCCACATCACAACTCGGAGAATAACAACGTGGAGATTTGCTACCTCGCTGAGACATGGAACGGGGCCAAACGGGTCCTGCAACGCCTCCGTCGTGGTGGATTCGGGCTCCATGGCCGGCCTGTAATACGTAGAAGAGGAAGAGTAAGAAGAAGAAGAAAACAATAAGAAGCTAAATAAGATCATGATGGAGAGGGAGATGGAGAAGAAGTAGAACAAGAAGACCGTATCGGGAGGAGCCCTCACCTGCTAGAACATTCGGCGCCATTGTCGGGGGAGATTGGGCCTCGATGAGAGGGTGGGCTTGAGCGGCTGGTAGAGCAAGAAGTGCCTCGCGGCGATTTGTCATCCCTTTCTCCCGCGAGGATTATCGACCGGCCTCTCCCCCTCCTCAGTGGAGCCATGGCTTGCAGGGTGATGGTGGCGGCGACAGGAGGAAGGAGATAGTGATTATGTGGGAGAAGAGTCAAAGAGTACATGCCGTGGTCCAGTAGTACTAGTACTATTATACAAGACCACCATGTACGGTCTACCTTCTCAAAGAAGCCAGGGAGGCAGGGGTAGGGAATCAATGGGACTTGTCTTTATTGCGATGGACACTTCAATGGTCTTCGGCGCCACCCAAAATCCAGTATATAATAAGGGGAGTGCGAGTCGGGTGGTCATCACGGGAATCGGCACGCACATCCCGCGTGCGTGTGTCACGTGTTGATGGGGCAATGACATGCGCAACTGCTGCACGATCATGTCGGCACGTCGAACTCCGTCGAACTCCACGTGACAGGCACGCACGGGATATTTACGAGTCTAGAATACGCTGTGCCACTTTTGTTGTGATCAAATTATATTCAGTACACGAGATATTACTTTTTTTGATGATCGACAAATGCATGCATGGAAACGACGCACGAAACCATTGCTCATCCTTGATCAGATCGGCACCCACTCTGTGTACCCACCATCGACCATTCGGAGCAACTACCTCGAGCACGATGCCCCCTTGCCGTGGCAATGGCAGGTCCAAGCCGTCCACTGACCGTCCTGCGTCCCCGCTCTTCGATGCATCGTTTGCGCTCGCGAGTCGCCTGCTGAGGCAGCACGTCATGTCGACATTGACACTTGAGGACGTCGCGACGTTGAAGCTCGTACCTGCCACGCAGGAGGAGCGTGGGGTACCTGCAGCGTCGGACGAGCGCAAAGCAGCAGCCAGGACGGGGGCGCGTGTTGCACTGGCGAGTACGAACAAGAAGAGGAACGAGAAGAAGACCAGGAAGAAGAGAGGAGATAGCTATTTGGACGAGTCCGACTCGGCCAATGAGGAGGAGGTCATCAATCAGTTGGAGGCAGAAGTGGAGGAGAGTGACATGGACCTGTGGGACTACGAAGAGGAGGAGGACTCCGACAAGGAGATAGCGCGCTTATTCGAGGAAGGGGCGGTGCCGAGTCGTCAGAGGAGGACACCGACGGCAGCTATGGCAGGGACCATGGCGTTGACGAAGACGAGGACGAACTGGAAGACGAAGACGATGGCTTCTTCGAAATATGATCATTTATTTTAGTTATATAGATGGATTTTCAATTGTTTATGGAGGTAAAGTATCGGTGGCAGGGATAAGAGGTGGCACGGATTGACCATGCATAAAAATGTGGAGAAGGGAGGGGTTATCCCGCCCGTTGGATCACATAGGATCAACGGTTGGTGGAGACGATCCGCGTGACATCTGTGTCAGCCAATCAAGGCATAGCACCTAGAGTGAGCACATGTTTGGTATCTCCACACGTTTGGGCTTTTGTGAGATTTGTGACCGAGAGAGAGGGCAAATCTCTTTTCACAATCCGCCTATGGATCCACCAATGTCATTCAAATATGTGTTCTCTCCAGAGACCACACATGGATCCACCAGTGTCATTGCATGTGTGTTCTTTTTACTAACAACAACCAGAGTTATTGCATGTGTGTTCTTTTCACATACCACATACGGATCCACTAGTGTCATTGAAATGCGTGTTCTCTTCAGAGACCACACATGGATCCACCAGTGTCATTGCATGTGTGTTCTTTTTTCCTAACAAACACCAGAGTCATTGCATGTGTGTTCTTTTCACATACCACCTATGGATCCACCAGTGTCATTCCACGTGTGTTCTTTTTACTAACAAAAACTAGATTCATTCATGACTATTCTTTTCACATACCACATATGGATCCACCAGTGTCATTGAAATGTGTGTTCACTTCAGAGACCACACATGGATCCACCAGTGTCATTGCATGTGTGTTCTTTTTACTAACAACAACTGGAGTCATTGCATGTGTGTTCTTTTCACATACCACATATGGATCCACCAGTGTTATTGCATGTGTGTTCTTTTCACAATCCACCTATGGATCCACTAGGTACATTGCATGTGTGCTCTTTTTACTAACAACTAGAGTCATTGCATGTGTGTTCTCTTCAGAGACCACATATTGATCCACCAGTGTCATTGCATGTGTGTTCTTTTTACTAACACAACTGGAGTCATTTCATTGTGTTCTTTTCACATACCACATATGGATCCACCAGTGTCATTGAAATGTCTGTTCTCTTCTGAGACCACACATGGATCCAATAGTGTCATTGCATGTGTGTTCTTTTTACTAACAACAACTAGAGTCATTGCATGTGTGTTGTTTTTCGCAATCCACCTATGGATCCACCAGTGTCATTGCATGTGTGCTCTTTTTAGTAACAATAGCCAGAGTCATTGCATGTGTGTTATTTTCACATACCACATATGGATCCAGCAGTGTCATTGCATGTGTGTTCTTTTCACAATCCACCTATGGATCCACCAGTGTCATTGCATGTGTGTTCTTTTTACTAACAACAACTGGAGTCATTTCATGTGTGTTCTTTTCACATACCACATATGGATCCACCAATGTCATTGAAATGTGTGTTCTCTTCAGAGACCACACATGGATCCACCAGTGCCATTGCATGTGTGGTCTTTTTACTAACAACAACCAGAGTCATTGCATGTGTGTTCTTTTCACATACCACCTATGGATCCACGAGTGTCATTGCATGTGTGTTTTTTACTACCAACAACTAGAGTCATTTCATCACTATTATTTTCACATACCACATATGGATCCACCAGTGTCATTGAAATGTGTGTTCTCTTCAGAGACCACACATGGATCCACCAGTGTTATTGCATGTGTGTCTTTTACTAACAACAACCAAAGTCATTGTATGTGTGTTCTCACATAGCACATATGGATCCACCAGTGTCATTGAAATGTGTGTTCTTTTCACAATCCACTATGGATCCACTAGTGTCATTGCATGTGTGCTCCTTTTACTAACTAACAACCAGAATTATTGCATGTGTGGTCTTGATACATTGCAAATGTATCTATAATTTTTGATGTTCCATGCTTGCTTTTATCCACTTTCTTGTGTTTTGCCCACACTTTGGAGTACTTTTCATATGATTTCTTGGACTAACCTATTAACAAGAGCCACAGTGCCAGCTGCCTGTTTTCTCTGCTATTTCTGGTTCCAGGAAAGCCAGAAAATGAATATTTCTCAGAATTGGACGGGACAAAAGCCAAAGTGACTATTTTTCCGGAAGTCATCAGATGCCAGAATACGAGACAGAGAGGGGCCAGGGGGCCACCACACCACCTGGCCGCGTGGCCTAGCCTGGCCCGCGCCAGGGGGTGGTCTGGCCGCCTCCGGCACCCCCCTCGCCTTCCCTTCCGCCTATAAGATGCTCTCGAGACGAAAACCCTAAGTACCCGATCAAACAATCCATGAAAGAGTCTGTAGCCGCCGTCATATCCATCCCTAGATCTGGAGGGATCAGAAGCTCTTTCTGGCACCCTACCGGAGAGGGGAATTTGTTGGGTCTGCAGCATAGAAAACAAAAAATTCCTACGATGAGAACTATACGCCAAGATCTATCTACTAGATATAGAGCAACGGGTGGACATACATCCATGGAGAACTTACCCTCGAAGAAAACGAGTTTTGTTAACGAGTAGGAACTCGTGGTTGATGTAGTCGTACGCTTGCCGATCTCAAGATCGTGTGGAAGTCCGAGCGCCGCAAATCAGCAGCGCATCCGTCCTCGCACACACGTTCAAGCCACCGGACAACCTCCACCTCCTCGCTCCAGCGAATCAGCGGAAGCAGCAACTCCTTCCAGACGCAAGGCCACCGGGAACATGTATCTCGCTAATCCGAGACCATGGGGGAATATCTAGAGGGGGAGAGAGATCCTTCACGAGGAGGTGTGAGGATGAAGGAGGGAATGGGTGGCCTTTTATAGGAGGAGGGGGTGCCCCCTCTCTCCATGGCCGGCGCATGGGGGGTGACCCCTCACCCCCCCATTCATGTGGTGGTAACCCCTCCACATTAAAATGCCTCTTCACATTCCCTTTTAAAGTCTCCACTTTAAATGCATTAAATTTCTCCAAATTTAATGCTCTCTCATTTAATAAACTCTTTTATTATTTTATTCAGAATTTTGTTAATTAATTTAATTAACAAACATTCACATAAAACCCCTTGCAACATTTAAATATTACATGCAGAACCACTTTCTGCAATTTCACCCGAAACAATTCCGGTTTCTATCGAAACAATTCCTGTTTCTATCTAAACATTTCCCGCGCTTTGCAAACCTTTTGTCTGGAACATATGTGCTCCTAAATGGTGTCCGGCAACCCTTAAGTGTGTCACCCTACGGTTCGCGAATAATGCAGACATGATTGAGACTCCTCTCAGATCAATAATCAGAAGCGGGACCTGGAGATCCATACTGACTCCTGCATATTCAACGATGACTTCTGTGATCGTGAGAACCTTTAACGTCAGCAATTTAATCCCTTTGTCTCATGATATAATACATGTCCGAGATTCGATCATCGGTATCCAAATACCTAGTTTGATCTCGTTACCGACATGCACTCTTTTCTCGTTCCCGTGATATAACATTCTAGTGATCACATCACTTGCTTGCAAGCTATCTTAATGTGATATCACCGAGAGGGCCCAGAGTATATCTATCCGTCATCTGGATTGACAAATTCCACTCTTGATCCATGAGCCTCAACATAACACCTTCGTAGTACTGAACCCATCTTTATAGTCACCCTGTTACGGTGTGACGTTTGATGTTATCAAGATACTCTTCCGGTGTTAGCAATTAACATGATCTCATGGTCTAAGGACTAAGACTACTTTGTATGATGTTATAGCAATATAAACATAATGACTTGATCGTAATGCTATACTTCGGATGAATGTTCATCACATCTTTCACAAATGCCGTGACCTTGTTATTAACAACATCCAATGTCCATGATCAGGAAACTTTGATCATCTTGTTAATCAACAAGCTAGTCTATAAGAGAGGCATAACTAGGAACCCTTTTTGTTTATTAAACACACATGTATGATGTTTCCTATCAATACAATTATAGCATGCAAAATAAACATCTATCATATACAAGAATATATAATAACAACTTTATTATTGCCTCTCAGGGCATATTTCCTTCAGTCTCCCACTTGCACTAGAGACAATAATCTAGTTTACACAGTGATAAATCTAACACCCATGGAGTTCTGGTGTTGATCATGTTTTGCCCTAGGGAGTACTTTAGTCAATGGATCTGCTACATTTAGGTCCGTGTGCACTTTACAAATCTTTATATCTCCATCCTTGACATGCTCGCGGATGGAGTGAAACCGGCGCTTAATATGTTTGGAATTCTTGTGAGACCTTGGTTCCTTTGCGTTGGCTATGGCTCCATTGTTGTCACAATAGATCACCATCGGGTCCAACGCACTGGGAACCACACCCAGTTCTGTAATGAACTCTTTCATCCAAACTGCCTCCTGCGCCGCTTCTGAAGCAGCAACATATTCCGCCTCCGTGTTGATCCAGCCACCACAGGTTGTTTGGAACTCCTCCAACTAACTGCTGCTCCGTTCAAGAGAAATACGTATCCGGATTGAGACTTAGAGTCATCCGGATCGGTGTCAAAGCTAGCATCGACATAACACTTAGCGACTAGCTCTTCTTCACCTCCGTATATAAGAAACATATCCTTAGTTCTTCTCAAGTACTTGAGGATGTTCTTTACCGCTATCCAGTGTTCCGAACCTGGATCAGATTGGTACCTACTAGTCAAACTAATAGCATGTGCCACATCCGGTCTTGTACATAGCATGGCATACATAATAGAGCCTATGGCCGAGGCATAGGGGATCTTATCCATCATCTCTCTTTCTTCCGCGTAGCCGGACTTTGAGTCTTACTCAATGTCTTGCCTTGCAACATAGGTAAGAACCCCTTCTTACTTTCGTCCATATTAAACTTCTTTAATATCTTATCAAGGTATGTACTCTGCGATAGCCCAATTAGGCGTCTTGATCTATCTCTATAGATTTTAATGCCTAATATATATGAAGCTTCACCAAGGTCCTTCATCGAAAATTTGCTGTTTAGATAACTTTTAACACTGTTTAAAAGATCTATATCATTTCCAATCAATAATATGTCATCCACATATAATATCAGAAATGCCACATTGCTCCCACTCACTTTCTTGTAAATACAAGCCTCTCCATAAGTTTGGACAAATCCAAACTCTTTGATCACCTCATCAAAGCGGAGATTCCAACTCCGGATGCTTGCTTCAGTCCATAGATGGATCGCTGAAGTTTGCACACCTTATTAGCATCCTTAGGATCGACAAAACCCTTGGTTGTATCATATACAACTCTTCTTCAATATTACCATTGAGGAACGCAGTTTTGACATCCATCTGCCATATTTCATAATCGAAATATGCAGCAATTGCTAACATAATCCTAACCGACTTAAGCATCGCTACGGGAGAGAATGTCTCATCGTAGTCAACTCCTTGAATTTGTCGAAACCCCTTTGCGACAAGTCGAGCCTTATAGATGGTTACATTACCATCAGCATCAGTTTTTCTTTTGAAAATCCATTTATTCTCAACGGCCTTTCGATCGTGAGGTAAGTCCACCAAGGTCCAAACCTGGTTTTCGTACATGGATTCCATCTCGGATTTCATGGCTTCTAGCCATTTGTTGGAATCAGGGCTCATCATCGCTTCTTCATACGTCGCAGGGTCATCTATTTCATCAATCATGAAATTCATAACAGGATTGCCGTACAGTTCAGGAGCTGCACGTGTCCTGCTTGACCTGCGAGGTTCGGTAGTGTCCTCTTTCGGAGTTTCATGATCAATATCATTAGCTCTCTCTTCATTAGGTGAAGTCAACTCCGAAACAACTTCCGGTGCTGCGCTACTCGCCATTTCATGAAGAGAAGGTTCAATAACCTCTTCGAGTTCTACCTTCCGACTACTCACACCTTTCGCGAGAAACTCCTTCTCAAGAAAGGATCCATTCTTGGCAACAAAGACCTTGCCCTCGGATCTGTGATAGAAGGTATACCCAATCGTTTCCTTAGGGTATCCTATGAAGACGCATTTTTCCGCTTTGGGTTCGAGTTTATCCGGTTGAAGTTTCTTCACATAAACATCACATCCCCAAACTTTAAGAAATGACAGCTTAGGTTTGTTTCCAAACCATAATTCATACGGTGTCTTTTCAACGGATTTAGATGGTGCCCTATTTAAAGTGAATGTAGCGGTTTCCAGTGCATAACCCCAAAATGACAGTGGCAAGTCAGTCAGAGACATCATAGATCGAACCATATCCAATAAAGTACGATTACGACGTTCTGACACACCATTACGTTGTGGTGTTCCGGCAGGCGTGAGTTGTGAAACTATTCCACACTCTTTCATGTGTGTGCTAAACTCGTAACTTAGATACTCTCCTCCACGGTCAGACCGTAGAAATTTGATCTTTCTATTACGATGATTTTCCACTTCATTCTGAAATTCCTTGAACTTTTCAAAGTTTCAGACTTGTGTTTCATCAAATAGATATACCCGTATCTACTCAAATCATCCGTGAAAGTAACAAAATAACGATATCCACCTCGCGCCGACACACTCATTGGTCCACACACATCAGTATGTATGATTTCCAATAAATCTGTCGCCCGTTCCATTGAACCGGAAAACGGCGTTCTAGTCATCTTGCCCATAAGGCATGGCTCACATGTATCAAATGATTCAAAATCAAGTGATTCCAAAAGTCCATCAGAATGGAGTTTCTTCATGCGTTTAACGCCAATATGACCTAGACGGCAGTGCCACATATATGCAGATATATCATTATCAAGTTTAATCCTTTTAGCATCAACATTATGAATATGCGTAATACTACTATCGAGATCCAATAGAAATAAACCATTCAACACAGGTGCATGACCATAAAAGATATTATTCATATAAATCGAACAACCATTGTTTTCAGATTTAAACGAATAACCACTTTGCATCAAACATGATCCGGATACAATGTTCATGCTCAGTGCAGGCACCAAATAACAATTATTCAGGTTTATAACTAATCCCGACGGCATATGGAGAGGCAGCGTTCCGACGGCGATCACATCAACTCTTGATCCATTGCCGACCCGCATCGTGACCTCATCCCTTGCTAGTTGTCGCTTGTTCCGCAGCCCCTGAACCGAGTTACATATTAGCAACCGATCCCGTATCAAATACCCAGGTGCTACTGCGAGTACTAGTCAAGTACACATCAATAACATGTATATCACATATACCTTTGTTTGCCTTGCCGGCCTTCTTGTCCGCCAAATACTTGGGGCAGTTGCGCTTCCAATGGCCAGTCCCCTTGCAATAGTAGCACTCGGTGTCAGACTTAGGGCCAGCTCGGGGTTTCTTTTCAGGCGCGGCAACAGATTTGCCGCCCTTCTTTCCCTTCTGCTTGCCTTTCTTGTCCTTCTTGAAACCGGTGGTCTTATTGATCATCAACACTTGATGTTCTTTCCTAATCTCCACTTCTGCAGTCTTAAGCATTGACAGAAGCTCGGGAAGAGACTTCTTCATGCCCTGCATATTATAGTTCATCACGAAGCTCTTGTAGCTAGGTGGCAGAGATTGGAGAACACGATGTATGCCTAAGTCAATGGGAATCGTTATTCCCAAGGACACAAGCTTATCGGCGTACCCAGACATTTTGAGTACGTGCTCACTAACGGAGCTGTTCTCTTCCATCATGCAGCTAAAGAACTTTTCAGAAGCATTATAACTCTCTACGGCAGCATGGGTATCGAAAATCATTTTCAATTCTCCCATGGTATCAAAGGCATTGCCATTTTCGAAACGTTTTCGAAGTTCTGGTTCTAGCCCATACAGTATGCCGCAATGAACTAAGTTGTGGTCCTCCTGACGAGTTATATAGACGTTCTTTTCCTCGTCAGGGGCATCAGGAGCTGGTGGGGGGCCTAGCGGCGCCTCTAGCACATATTGCTTTTGTGCAGCAGTGAGGAGAATCCTCAAATTCATAGCCCAGTTGGTGAAGTTGCTACCATTCGCAGCAAGCTTCTCTTTCTCCATGAACACATTGAAATTAAAAGCAGGTGGTGCCATCTACAACAGAATTTGTAAATATATTTAGACTAAGTTTATGATAGATTGAGTTCAACTAATCCAAATTACTAATGAACTCCCACTCAAAAACGACATCCCTCGTGTCCTTTTGGTGATTACATGAACCAAATCCACTACACCAAGTCCGATCATCACGTGAGTCGGTGTAGCTTCAAAGGCGAGTATCTATATAGGCATCATATCAACTATATGACTCATGCTTAACCTTTCGGTCCGTGTTCCGAGGCCATGTCTGTACATGCTAGGCTCGTCAAGTAAGAACCTTAGTATTCGCGTGTGTAAAACTGTCTTACACCCGTTGTATGAAAGCGTAGAGTCGAGAACACCCGATCATCACGTGATGCCTCAAAACACGATCCACAAAACGGTGCATACTTAAGGAAGAACACATTTTATCTTGATATCTAAATGAGGGATCATCTTATAATGCTACCAAAAGCGCCAAACTAGCAATATAAGATGCTAACATCTAATGTGTGAAGTGAGGTGATATGGTCCATGCATTTGATCTCTATCATTTGCATCGTGGTATGATCTCTATCATTCCTTTGTGTGTAAGGCCAAGGTCTATGGAACTTACACGTTAAGTGAGTTGTAAGAGTATCTATCATACATCTACTTACAACAATACCATATCAAGACACTAGCCCAGCAACGATCTAAACTAGACGCCTCTAATTTATCAATTGCAAGTTTTACGTGGCTTAGGGCTTTCAGAGATAGAACCGGTCTTACCTACGAACATGAACCACAACGAGGATAACCAAGTTATTAGCAACTCGTTGTAAATCAGATATTGACTATAGTAGGAGAGACAGACACCCGCCAGCCACTTATGCAAAACAAGTTGCATGTCAGTCGTGGAACCGGTCTCATGTACGATGACATGTAAGGTTGGTCCGGGCCGCTTCATCCCACTATGCCACCAATCCCAAAGTACATAGAAGATGCAATAACATGATCATCATCGCCCACATATAAACATATGTGTACTACCCGTGCAAAGCACCTACGCATAGATCAGGCTCTGATACCACTGTTGGGTCCGCAGCATAGAAAACAAAAAATTTCCTACGATGAGAACTATACGCCAAGATCTATCTACTAGATACAGAGCAACGGGTGGACATACATCCATGGAGAACTTACCCTCGAAGACAACGAGTTTTGTTAACGAGTAGGAACTCGTGGTTGATGTAGTCGTACGCTTGCCGATCTCAAGATCGTGTGGAAGTCCGAGCGCCGCAAATCAGCAGCGCATCCGTCCTCGCACACACGTTCAAGCCACCGGACAACCTCCACCTCCTCGCTCCAGCGAATCAGCGGAAGCAGCAACTCCTTCCAGACGCAAGGCCACCGGGAACATGTATCTCGCTAATCCGAGACCATGGGGGAATATCTAGAGGGGGAGAGAGATCCTTCACGAGGAGGTGTGAGGATGAGGAGGGAATGGGTGGCCTTTTATAGGAGGAGGGGGGTGCCCCCTCTCTCCATGGCCGGCGCATGGGGGGGGACCCCTCACCTCCCCCATTCATGTGGTGGTAACCCCTCCACATTAAAATGCCTCTTCACATTCCCTTTTAAAGTCTCCACTTTAAATGCATTAAATTTCTCCAAATTTAATGCTCTCTCATTTAATAAAACTCTTTTATTTATTTTATTCAGAATTTTGTTAATTACTTTAATTAACAAACATTCACATAAAACCCTTGCAACATTTCAATATCACATGCAGAACCACTTTCTGCAATTTCACCCGAAACAATTCCGGTTTCTATCGAAACAATTCCTGTTTCTATCGAAACATTTCCTGCGCTTTGCAAACCTTTTGTCTGAACATATGTGCTCCTAAATGGTGTCCGGCAACCCTTAAGTGTGTCACCCTACGGTTCGCGAATAATGCAGACATGATTGAGACTCCTCTCAGATCAATAATCAGAAGCGGACCTGGAGATCCATACTGACTCCTGCACATTCAACGATGACTTCTGTGATCGTGAGAACCTTTAACGTCAGCAATTTAATCCCTTTGTCTCATGATATAATACATGTCCGAGATTCGATCATCGGTATCCAAATACCTAGTTTGATCTCGTTACCGACATGCACTCTTTTCTCGTTCCCGTGATATAACATTCTAGTGATCACATCACTTGCTTGCAAGCTATCTTAATGTGATATCACCGAGAGGGCCCAGAGTATATCTATCCGTCATCTGGATTGACAAATCCACTCTTGATCCATGAGCCTCAACATAACACCTTCGTAGTACTGAACCCATCTTTATAGTCACCCTGTTACGGTGTGACGTTTGATGTTATCAAGATACTCTTCCGGTGTTAGCAATTAACATGATCTCATGGTCTAAGGACTAAGACTACTTTGTATGATGTTATAGCAATATAAACATAATGACTTGATCGTAATGCTATACTTCGGATGAATGTTCATCACATCATTTCACAAATGTTGTGACCTTGTTATTAACAACATCCAATGTCCATGATCAGGAAACTTTGATCATCTTGTTAATCAACAAGCTAGTCTATAAGAGGCATAACTAGGAACCCTTTTTGTATTAAACACACATGTATTGATGTTTCCTATCAATACAATTATAGCATGCAAAATAAACATCTATCATATACAAGAAATATATAATAACAACTTTATATTGCCTCTCAGGGCATATTTCTTTCAC